>JAPYZO010000233.1:0-31222 GCA_030522905.1 Torymus flavipes | reverse complement strand
ACATGTTTGTCCACCTCGGCTTCGCCTCGGCCGACAATTACATGTGATCTGAGACATTTCTTATTTTACTGGCCTAGGGTCGTAATATACTATTTATTATACTTAACAGGTTTTTATTACGAAAAAGATATATGACAGTAACATAAGTATGAAAATAATGATTTTATGTAAATGAAAAATAAAGATATTTAGTATTCCATAATAACAAATATAAATTTTATTACAAAATTTGTTTTCATAAAAAATTTGCATACATATGCAAATATAGGATAGTATGACGTTTAAGTAAATTTCTTCTTTATCAGCAGATGGTAGAATCAGCTGATTGGATATTTATAATCGCACTGGAGTTTCTAAACTGTGCACCTGCACGACAAGCTTGCGGCATGCAAAAGTTGAGAATAAACGGAAATTGTTTAATAGGATCGTGACATGATGATCAGAAAAATTGTAACAAGAGGACAAACCCTGGCTTTTCTTAGCTTCTTCACACCCGAAGAAAATCCACATGATGTCGTTGATTCTGACAAACTAATCCATCTTTATCCCAGTGATACCGGACTGCAGAGGTTACGAAATTTGTTTCGCGAAACACAGTAAGTATAGTTTCACATACAAAAACTATTCAAAGTTAAAGTTTAGTGGAATCGAAAATTAAATTTTTCTTGCAGGAATGGTGATCCAGTAGACCCAAAGGTACTTGCAACAATCCAGACTGGAATAACAACATTTATAATGGCTGGAATTTATGGTGGTTTTAAATATTCAAGAGAAACATTCATCAGTTTCATAGAAAAAAATGAAGCGACCCAATTTATTAACCATTTGGATGCCAAACGTAAACTGTCAGATAAAATGTTTACAAGTTTTATTTCAGGCGGTTTAAAGTGGGGTCTCAAAGTATCATACTTTTGCACTCTTTTCACGTAAATAATTTAATAATTGTTTTATATTACTAACTTAGAATTATACTTGATTTTTATAGCTGAAAATGCATACATGCACATTTTAGGGCCACGTACACAGCTATAGCAGTCTATAGAAATAATGACACAGTCTTATATTATACTGCTGGAGGAATGGCTACTGGAGCAATATACAAATTTCCTTTAGGCCCTAAAGGAATGATTTCAGGAGGATTTTTTGGAGCAATTTTTGGTACCGTATATGGAAGTTTCAAATATTTATTATTAACTTTGTCAGCATTAACCGAAGATGATATAATAAACCACAAGTATGACAAAAAAATAGAACGATTGGAGTAAGTATTTTTTCCTATAAAAGTTATTCGAACTACTGAGAAATATAATCAAAAAATATAAATTACTTATTAAAAATAAATAGATCTAATTATTCATTTTTCATATTTTATCTTTTTAGCTCCATAAAAAATGTACACAAGGAATTCTTAACAAATCAAGCAAAAGAAGAGTTCAAAGCCCTTATGCTTGACCCTAAATTAGGCAAATAATTCTTTGTCTTTAAATTTCTTATAATTTAAGTATTTAAATTTCTCAAATCTAATTTTTGTACATAATATGGTTAGTAATAAACATTGTAAATAATTTGAAAATAACTTATTTATTTCTTACGCCAAAGTAAAGGAAATGAATGATACTTAATTTCATTATGGATGGTTTATGTTTATTAATGTCATATTTTAAATATATACTGTTTAAAAATAAATACTAGTGATGTATTTAAAAATAAATACTAGTGATGACTTATGCAACTATTAAATATAAACTATTTTCTTTTGAATCATGTACATTGTGTATAATACTCTAAATGGTAATTAAATTTTTCATAATACAGATATTGCATTTAAAAAAATATAATTCTAAATTACAATATGAAATGCATTGATAAAATAACATTTTTATAAAAGTTTGTTATAAAGAATCACATTTACAGAATAGGCCTGATTGTTATCGAACAATGTGAATTTTTTTAAAAAGAGAACATCAAAATTCTCTTTAAATTCATTGCAAAAATTTGTTAAAAACTTATATTGATTACTCACGAAAGGAGAATACTTTGAACAAAATTTTAAAGTAAAATCTTGCAATCTAACAGCCCTTAACCCTGATTGTTCTTAAGTATTGCAATAAATTCTTATTTACATAATATTTATATAGTATAGTCTTGAGATAAACTTTTATTCTACAGTTTCACTCTCCTGAACTTTTGTTATACGCTTAGCACCTCGGTTTGGCGGACCTTTTGGCTTGGCAAACTTTGGTCGGTGTAAATTCATTTTTGGATGTAGCTCATCTTGCATAAATTCCTCGGTTAACTCCTTGGCATCATCTATTTCAAGCTATACAAGAAAAGAAAAAAAAATTCAAAAACTAAATTATTTTTAACAACTTTAAAAATACCTGTGAATTTAAAGTATTATATGTCAATGTGTTGTACTTCAGGCCTATTTTGTAAACGTTTTACTACATACCATCCAGATGACTTGTCTTTGTGAATTCATCCTAGATTACGATAAAATGATGATGGAAAAGTAAAAAATCAAAAGAAACCACTCAAATTGTTTTATGGTTTTTTTATGGCATAGCATTTTATTATACTTTTGATACAAAATGTATCACTGGCAAGATATACAATGAAATCTTTCAAAATATTTTTCAACTACTGAAATCCTACAGCTACTAACAGAATTGCTTCTACCATTACAAATATAAATAACAATTTTTTGACGAACAAATGAAAAACTTCTTACAGAATAGGCCTGGAGCAATTATAGCGCTCTCCTAAAAATAAAAATATTCCAGCCCCAGGCAAATGTGTATTGACTTGATACAAAATTTGAATGATAACAAATAATTAATGAACCAAACATTTAGATATTCTTTAAGCAAAAACCAATTGAAATCATCTACATTACTTAAACAATTTTGTCTGTGAATCACACATAATTGGAAGTTTGCTTTAGTTGAAATGAAAACTAATTTATGGCTTAAAAACTTTTAATTATATAAAAAGCTAGTGTTAAAAAAATACAGATCACATAAAATAAAGAATGCCTCTTTAATAATTTCACATCCTTTATATGGCTATATTATTTTTCCACATACTTTAAACCTTTATGAGAGAAATATGAATGAGTCATAAAAAAATTAGTTTGACAAAATAAATAATAAAACTTTTAAAAGATGTATTATAAAAATCAGTATTTTATGTATACTCAATATTCAAGAATAATAATCAAATAAAAATATAATACTCATTCTTATTTCTATTTTTATAGAATCTGGAATGTTAGTAGGTTTATAATAAGCTCATGTGTTAAATTAAACAAATATATGTGTTATTTAAAAAATTTAAAGTAAATAGAAACTGCCAGAATCAGTCTTAAATATTACGATTTTCACTGCCATATATAATTTTTACAGTAGCACTGGGAACAATATACATATGCAATATATACTTTGAAAGTGCTTGAATAACATTGTAAAAAATATCACGAAATGTGATCATCTATTTCAAAAGAATGGAAGAATTGATGCGAAAACATAGTTTTCTCTTTGGAATCACACTTTTTACATTTGAACATTTTCTTTTATATTCAATTCTACCAATGATTCTTAATAAAAAGAATACTTTTCAAATCATAAAACTTATATAAAAACAATTAATATTAAAAATCACAATAAGTGCAGGCTTAAACACAAATGAAATTACTAAAAATATAATAGTATAATTAACATTTTTCTGCAATAGATACTCATAAAACATTAGTAAAATGGGTATTAGTTCATCAATTGCTCCAAATTTAAAATTACAGTCTTAAATGTTTTAATTTTTCAAATCACTATACAATTTTCAATGATTTTTTTCATACGAAAATAGTGTTACTAATAAAACGTGAAATGTTGTTACATATTAATGTTTTAAATATTTCAAATATTGATTCGTAAATATTTTTTATATTTTTCAATATCAGAAAAGTTTTATAGCGCCCTAAAAATTTACGAGATGTATACATGAGATTGCAAATATTACGTTTTCTTGGAATTGAAAAACCTTTTATCCGACGTTAATAATTTAGAATAGAAAATAATTCCAGTAATATATATTTTTAAAGAATCTTATCTTCTATTTATAAATGGTCAAGAAAATGATTAAAATCGAAAGCATTTACATCAAAAAATAAAATTTTGTAAATAGGTCTTTGGAGTACTCTTTTTTTTTTAAGAATCATTTGTACAATGAATGAAATTTGACACAGTTGAATAATTTTTTTCAAGTTAATCCTCGTCGGTTACTTGACAGTAAAGTAAAATTATGAAAATTATTAACGGAATTTTTTTTTCTAGGCAATATCGATTTTCCTGCTCTTATTATTTGTCATTAGAATGTCAAGAATTTAGGCAAGTGCAGACTACAGTACTTCAAGCGTTTGAGATATAGATTTACATCTTTGTCACCACATTTTTTCATCACATAAATGGCATTTACCGAACCTACTAAAACAAATGTTAATTAGTAGTCGGTTGATTAATAAAAGAAGAACCATTTTGTAATCTCAAACTAATTTTCATAAAATCACAAAATTTTTTTGTTCAACACGCAAAATTTTTTGCTATCAGATCTATAAATAAAAAGTTTTTTTTTTAGATTAAAATTAATTCACGCAACGCGCGACATTGTTAAATTTGAAGCGACATAAAATAGTATTTGAGATTAAAAGATGATTAATCTTAAAATAACTTCCTCGCTATTCTTTATCTTAACGTTCCTAAGTAAACTCTTACATATATCAATGTCCGACATCGAACTCGATTTAAGTCTTTATTTAACGTTGAAAATATCAACGATGTATGTACGTACAACTTATATGTATAATATATCACGTTTTTAAGACTAGGAACTAATCAGAGAGGCAGTGCGTCAAACTTTCTATTTGTTCGTTGAATTGTATTGCGTTTCACACGAAAATTCTGTTTAAATCCTATTAATTTTGATTTAAAGCGTAAAATATATTTTGTGCGAAAAATTATTGTGCGAACATTGTAATTGTAAATAGTTTATAAAAAAGATCGATATCGCATTTATCAAAAAAGTAAGGTGTAAAAGACTTAACTTCGAGACGAGTCGGACGACTGAGTCGAGACGAAGACTTACAAATCTCTTAACAGAATAAAACTGAATTCTATTACTATTATTTCTAAACGACACATAGGATCTCGCTATAATATCACCGTTCAATCTCCAAGTATTATTCAGGTCATATCTTAAAAATAACGATTCATCTAAATTGTTATTATTACTTCCTTGTGCTTTGTCCAGTTAATTACTTTTTTTTCTAAATTCTAAAGCGAAAATATTGTTGGTGTTCGCTCTTTAAACATTTCGAAGGCTATGCGCATTCTATAACGCAAAAAAAGACTGTCGTTGAAAATTTAGAAAAATACACCATTAGATCTCTATTCTGCTATTACATTATTTACGTAGGTATTGTAATACGTATCACTTTAATCGACTAATTCTATATGAACTCGGGAATTTTTGTAATTCAGAAAAATACGACTTCCGCAGAAGCTGTCCTTTAAATATATCTCAGAAAGATTCGCGTTATATCACAAGGTTGAAATCCAAAGTTCTGGACGATATTTTTTTGTTCTCGTTTGTCGTTTTTTTTTTTCGTTCGGTAAACATATCAAGAATAAATTTTTGTCTCTTCTCTCTTGGGATAAGAGACGTTATTTGCAAAAACACGATTATTAGGCCTGTTAACTTAAAACGCAGGATCGCTTCGGCTTCGATTTCTTTTGGATTATTGTGTTCGATGGGGCACAAGGCGTCGAGGGGGTCGCCGGCGTTGCCGGCGTCGACGTACCAGTGCCTTTTGTCACTGGCGGATCTTCCAACATGTCCGCTAACTCCTCGCCACTAGTTACTTCCAACTGCGATCAGTTGCAGTTTTGTGAAAGAAAATTTAAAATTTTTGTTTTTCCTTTTGCAAAGCCTTATCAAACATTTAAAAGCAAACTTCTCATTGAAAGACATTAATTCATTTTGCTTTAAAGCATGGCTTGTGTTCCAAAAATAAAAGTTAGGCAAACATTTTTTTAAATAAACTGGTTTACAATAATCTGAACATAATCTCAAAAAAAAATCAATTCTTTTAATAAATTAAAAAATTTAAGATGGCTGTTCTAATATTTATGTAAATTGTTAATCCATAGAATTTATTGTGCATTATTAGTATTAGTAATTACTTAAGTATTGAATATTTAGCATGAATATTTTTTATAAAATTGATTTTTAAGATTTAAAGATTTGGATCTTATTCATGCAACTTTTCTGTTATGATACAACATTTAATTTGTTAAATATAAAATAAGATGTTGACAAAACTCACCTTTTTAGCTATGGTCACACCAAGAGATTGAATTAACTCCAATAAAGGAGCTTTACATGATGAATACATCATCCTCTCCTTTATGCTACAAGTATACCCAGGCATGCTGTATATGAAAACTAAAGAAATTTAAGATTTAAAATATTTGACAAATTTAACAAGTTTTCAAGTATTGCATTATAGTAAAAATTTTAAACTCAAATACCTATACATTCCATATAATCTCCTTCATGAGTATGTTTAAAGTTGTACAAGTGGTATCTAGCTGAATCTGAAGGTACTTTTGTAGGCAATTTGTCTAGCGAAACTTCTCCTGCCATGACTAAATGAATTTTCTCTTCTTCTATATCAATTTTCAATTGTACGTATTCATGAACACCTTTTCCTAAATCTGTTATAGCTTGTTTAGCTTCATCTGTCACAGGAAAAGCAACACCACTTAGAGTTTGATGTCTTGTCTCAACACTGTAATCAGTATGAACAGTTGTCTTCTTTAGTTCGGCAAGTTCTTCTTCGGCAGTAGTGAGTGGAGCTGGAGCTGCATCATTTCTCTTGTGTCTATGATAGCCTTCCAATGTAATATCTTCTGGAACAGTCCCATGGAGTTCTTCTTTTATAGATGCTGTTCCAAACTCTTGTTTCAGTGTTGCTTTTGTAGAAGCATACAGCATCTTTTGTCTAACTGGGGCAGTATCTGGTGACCATGATATAAGGAGCCAATCATATCCTGAATCAGGTGACTTAGTATCTAAACGATAAAGAATGTATGCTGGTTGATTTTCTTCAATCAGTGGCTTTATCAATTTGTCATAGTCATTTTGCCACTTTCCAACTGATTTGGATGAAGCAGATGGTGCCAACTCCTCTGCAGATTATGAAAAACAAATACTTATCAGTTTATATACTTAAACCAATAAAACTAATGATAAGAAAATGTTATCTTACTATTAAAATACAAATAGAAAATCTTTTGAAAAATTTAATTATATAATTGACTAATTATCGGACTTGATATTTCAAGTGCTATGAATCACAGTCAAAATAAATGAGCGAACTCACCGTTTTCGATGGAAACCTTGAGCACGCGAATCTTACCGTCCCTGCACTTGGCGAAGATTTTCTTCAGCGCGTCGTTTGCTAGAAACAAGTCAAAAAATTTCCATGACAAAAGAGCCTGCATATATAAGGGCGCATAGAACCAAGGGAGCGAGTCGCTATTTTCTGTCTCACTCTCGCGCGCGCGGCCTTTATTTAAAGGTTAAAGTCGAAATTTCGAAAATTCACTTACCTTTGATTCCCGTCTGATGTGACATTTTAGCGCGCCGAGTGTCTTTCCCCTGTTGCCGTGTGACTGCGCGCTCGCCCCGTTATTATTTTCGTTTTTCCTTACTCCTCTCTCTCTGTCTCCCTCTATCTCTCTCACTCGCTCACACACGCTCTCGAGTCTTGACTCGAGCGACACGGTCCAGCCCAGCCGATGAGACTGTAGACCGAAGCGAAATATGCAGAGGATGAGAGCCAGCAGGGAACTGTAGGGAAGAAGCATCGGAGAAGCAGCAGCGCCGCCACCGTACGATTGGATTAATGACTTGCCGACAACTATATGCTGCTCGCAACCAATCCCAGAAACACACAGGAGAGTGGGAGTGAGAGAGAGAATCGAAGAGAGGAAAGAGGAAAGTCCACAGCGGAAGTTTCGACAGGGGACTTGGGTGCGGGGCTAGCGATATGCGAGAAGTCCCCCCGGCACGCGGGCAAACGTTGCGGACGTCATCGCGATCACGGATATAATTTATTTGTTGATTTCTAACCGGCCTTCCGACTATTTTCACGTTCGAGAATACAGTTATACAAATGCTTTTCCGAGGTATCTTTGGCTACAGGAGAATCGTTGAATTGAAATTTCAGATAACAGTAAAAATTAATTAATTATGAATCTATTATACTTATTGAGTGAACTTATTCAGTTTTTAATGAACATTTATAAAGCTCTCGTTTTGTACTAAACTAATTTAAGTTTGTAATGTCCTGCCAATAATTGCGAAACTGTATTATTGCTAAAATCTAAATAAATAACATCGAAATATTTGTAAAGCTACTAAGTAATTATCTTATACTTATATAAAGTCGAAATTTTTATACTTTTATTAGAAACTCTTAATAAACGTTATATTTAACAATAGGTATGACGTCGAAGAAAAAATATTGCATTATCATCACTTATAATAACACCAACAATAAACCACGTAATTTACAACGTCTTACAATATTATCAATATACATCGCTATCATTTCATTATCGATACCCCTCGCAACTGCTTTCTACGGGATGACTCATGCTCGGCTTATTATTACACGACCTTATAGCACCAGAAAAATCATTTCGGAGCAAAATTACATCCCCGCCCCGCGTAAATACCTATCAGGCTATCGCACACCCATCGCCGCAGTTTTCGGAAAAACGAAGATCAAGAAAGGTCCCTCCCATACCGACCGCAGGTTCCATGAGTTCACTGCCCGCCCGGCAAATATCAGCACGATTACGTTACAGAATACAGTTGCACATTCCGAAATGCCTTTCTAACCATGGGTAGCGACGTGTTGCATCTATATACTCGATGAGCGAATGAAAGGTGCAATTGCGTGTACACGATTGCTGGAGAGGTGGATATTTAAGTGTCAACAGGCCCGCGGATGCGCGTTCTCCTGGGCTGTAGCCTGCTACTCGGCCGCCCGCTGCTGCTCGCCGCTACCCGACAACAGCAGCAGACTCTCGTATCGCCACTGTGCAGATTCAAGACTAGCCACGCAGCCGCAGCAGCAGTTGCAGCCCCAGTAGTCTGGGGTTCGAAGAAGAAACATCGCCAAGTCAAACTTCACTTTCCCCTGAACATGACGGACCCGAAGATCGAGGCTGAGCTTGCGCCTCTGCGCGCCAGCGTCAAGGAGCAGGTCAGCGCGCGGCAGACAAACTATTTTATCCTTGTACTCCGCTCCGCCATATGGCTTGCGACCATGTGCTTTTCACGCGCTGACTCAATTCCAGGCTTCGCTCTAATCATGATTTCTCACCCCTTTTTATTATTTCAATTTTTCTCGTTTGACAGTCGCTCGTTTCTTTCCTGAACAATAAAATATTTGCTCAAGGCAAACATTAGAATGTTAAGCATGTCGCTCGTTTTTGAAACAATTGGATTTTGATAGGAAATTGAAAACAATAAAAAAATCACTTTGCTTACGGAAATTTTAATGATTAGATACCATATTTATAATTTTACTTCAAAGAATAATTATTTTGCAATTCTCAAAGATTAAGTCATACCCTCTGTTAGTTGATTTTATTTCAATAAATATAGGTGGATGTTATTAAAAATTATAATCTTATTGTAGGGAGATTTGGTGCGAAAGCTCAAAGCAGATGGAGCCCCAGAATTGGATGTTAAAAAAGCAGTTGCTGAGCTCAAACTGCGTAAAAAAGT
This sequence comes from Torymus flavipes, assembly GCA_030522905.1. Lineage (NCBI taxonomy): Eukaryota > Metazoa > Arthropoda > Insecta > Hymenoptera > Torymidae > Torymus > Torymus flavipes. The sequence continues at coordinate 21,367 of JAPYZO010000233.1, read as the reverse complement.
ATTGGATGATAAAGAGCTCTCATTGACTCCTGATGCAGCAACATTTGACAGGGCTAGAATGGAAGATCTTCTGAAGCGCCGGTTTTTCTTTGATCAATCATTCGCTATCTATGGTGGAATCACTGGTCAATATGACTTTGGTCCAATGGGATGTGCTTTCAAAGCAAATCTACTGAGTGCTTGGAGAAATTCTTTTGTACTTGAAGAACAAATGCTGGAAGTTGATTGTTCTATTTTAACCCCAGAACCTGTCCTGAAGGCATCTGGTCATGTTGAGAGATTTGCTGATTTGATGGTCAAGGACACAAAAAATGGGGAATGTTTTAGGCTTGATCATTTAATAAAAGCACATTTAGAAAAGCTGTGTGCAGATAAAAAAACCACAGAGGAAACAAAAAAGGAGTGTGAAGATATAGTAATAAGGCTGGATGGTATGAACAAAAAAGAAATGGATGATGTACTTAAAAAGTATAATATGAAATCCCCAATCACTGGAAATGATCTTACAGAACCAATTGAATTTAATTTAATGTTTGGTACACAAATTGGACCAACTGGTTTGATTAAAGGATTTTTAAGACCTGAAACTGCCCAAGGTATCTTTGTTAATTTCAAGCGCTTGCTTGAATTTAATCAGGATAAACTGCCATTTGCTGCTGCACAAATTGGCAACTCTTTTAGAAATGAAATTTCTCCAAGATCTGGATTAATCAGAGTAAGAGAATTCACAATGGCAGAAATTGAGCACTTCTGTGATCCTCAGGATAAGGCACACCCCAAATTTGAATCTATAAAAGATACTGTTCTACTTTTATATTCAGCCTGTAATCAAATGGATGGCAAGAGTCCTGAACATATACCTATAGGAAAAGCAGTTGAAAGTGGCCTTGTAGCTAATGAAACATTAGGTTATTTTATGGCTAGAATTCAACAGTTCCTTACTAAAGTAGGTGTAGATCCAAAAAAATTACGGTTTAGGCAACACATGGGAAATGAAATGGCTCACTATGCATGTGATTGCTGGGATGCAGAGTGTCTAACTTCTTATGGCTGGGTTGAATGTGTTGGTTGTGCTGACAGGTATGAAGTATCAAATAAAAATTTTCAATAAATATTTTCCCAATTAACTAATATTAATAAAATTATTTGCAGGTCAGCATATGATTTGACACAGCATACAAAAGCTACTGGTGTTAAACTTGTTGCAGAGAAAAAATTACCTGAGCCAAAAACTGTTAATGTATGTGAAACAGCACCAAATCGTGGTATTATTGGAAAAACTTTCCGTAAAGAAGCAAAAGTGATATTAGATGGACTTGCTGCACTTGAAGAAGCAGATTTGGACATTGTAGAAAAGGATCTTGATAGCAAAGGATATTATGAATTACAGACTACCTCTGTAGATCAACCTTTCCGTATCACAAAAGAAATGGTGTCAATTAAACGATACCAAAAGACTGTTCATGTTGAAGAATTTGTTCCCTCTGTAATTGAACCTTCATTTGGAATTGGTCGCATTATGTATGCTATATTTGAACATAATTTTAAAACAAGAGATGGTGATGAACAAAGAAGATATTTCACTTTACCTCCTGTGGTAGCTCCATTAAAATGTTCTGTTCTACCATTAAGTGGAAATGCTGAATTCACACCTTTTGTTAAGAAATTATGTAAGACTGTTATTTAATAATTTAAAAATTATATTAATGATATATTGTTATTAATCATCAAAATTAATTTTTCTTATTTTCAGCTCAAGCACTAACGAAAGTAGATATATCCCATAAAGTAGACGATTCGTCAGGTAGTATAGGACGTCGATATGCAAGAACTGATGAAATCGCAATACCTTTTGGAATCACTATTGATTTTGATACTTTGAAGGAACCTCATAGTGTTACCTTGAGAGAAAGAGATAGCATGGGGCAAGTTAGGATAAGTGTAAGTTTTTCAATTTGTATATATTTTTGACCATTGATTAATTTTTGTAATGTATTAAGAGTTTTTACCTGGTAATTTTTATAAAATAAAATAAAATAGAATGAAATATATTAAATATTTTAGAAAAAATTTGTATCAATTTTTTAATTTTATTATTATTTAACTTAACAGATTGATGAATTACCTGATGTTGTACGAGATTTATCGTTGGGAAAAATGACGTGGTCTTATGTTGAAGAAAAATATCCAAAGTTTGAACAACAAGAATCAACTGAAGCTTAATAAATTATTATATAATGGTGGTAATTTATTTAAAAACGTATTTAGAACATTGCATAAGCATTATGCGAGATCTAAATACCAGATAAACTTAGAGTAATGATTACCTAATGCCACAAATAATAATTAATATACGCAATTATGCTTTTAAAACAATTAAATTTTTATAAGAATTTTGCAGATATTTATACTGTAATTATAAAGTGTATTAAAAAGGCATTTATTTCTTCACCTAATTTATTACTTATTTTTTACGTTTTTAAGCAAAATTAAAACTGGAATATTTTATTTATTCATTTTATGAATTTCAATTATATATTTCTATATGCATCCATATAATTTCATTATTTATCACCCTTATAGTTTTATCAAAATTTTAATAAAAAAAATATGCTTTTTCATTATTTTCTATTTTTGTCCACTTTTTAAAGATCTTACATTGTTGCCATCCTATATTGTCCTCAAAAACTCGTCCCAAAATTCTGATACAATAGAAATAGTAATTATTCTAAAAATATTTTAAAAACTTTCAAGTTTGCAAAATGCAATTTATATATTTGTACTTTGCATCTCTATAGTAAAAATTTATAATTTTTAAAGAAAAATTTGAAAATTATGTTTTTGTCGTGCGCAAGTATCGAGTTGTCGATAAACCAATGCTATTGGTTCGATTGTCCATTTAAACGAGAGATCGAGAAAAAAACACATGGCAACATCGCGAAACCGGCGATGGAGGGAGACAAAACTAGTGTGCGAATGCTGAATGTTGACATTCAACATGGCGGCATGTCGTCAGTGCTGTGCTGTGTCGTGGTGAGTTTTTAGAGCGCTCTAACTCCCATAGATTTGCGAGCTTTGGTCTGAAAATCACAAAAACGGAGTTACAAAATCCGCGCTACACTTTAACAAATCTTCCAAGCCGAAAGAATTTACTAGTCAGCTGAATTTAATCAACGACTTGCGTGTCAAGCCATTTCTGTCTCTTTCCCCTCCACGGATGGAAAAAAATTAGAATCTTCCAACTGGCTACGGTACATCGGACTTTTATCTGATCTTTCACTTTGTGTTTATTTGTTACGCTGTTTCATTAAAATCGTATTCTCAATTTTCTCCTCAGTTTTTTGTAAAGGAGTTTTTTACACGCCTCTTCCCGTTCTCGAAACGGCCTCCTCACCTTGTCTGAGTCAAGTGATCCAGATTGGACGTGAATTGGTTAATAAAAGTTATTTTTTTGCTGTGTTTCTTCCAATCGTAAAATATTTTTCTTTAGTATAGAAAACATTTAATTAATGTTGCAAATTAGTCTCGAACTTTTTTCCGTTAAAATATTTCGAAACCCTATCACAAAATGACTTTTTAATGTTATAATCATAAAGTGGAGCAGTCGTTATTTTGGATATTTATCAAACTATTTTTGCATTTAATTAATATAAAGATTAACAATTTCAACACTTTTTATAAAAAAAGTTAATTTGTGAAAAAAATTTAGTTACCAAAGCTGGCGATCTACATATTATCACCTTAGCATGATTGCAATCATACCATTAAATATTTTATTTTTATTTTCAGCTTGTGTAATTGTTAGTTTAGGACATTTTTGAAACAATATTTAAATTCAACTTTTAAAAGCCGAAGAACAAGAAAAAAAAGACAATATAGGAATTATCGAAACAACACAACCACACTCAGCACGCATTGAAGACATCTGAGGATTTTCAAGTCAACATTTATCCTTTCAAACCTTTAACGTTTTTGATTTGTACCTTTTACAAGGGATGACTGATGTTTAAACGAGAACGCAGTTTTTCTCTTCTCTCTATTTCTCTTTTATGCCTTGAGTATCTGTAATTAAAGAAATCATATTAAAACGGAGTTGTTGGGCAAACAGTCGCCTCCTTATGAAAAAATCTCGTATGCATGCGAATGGAAAGTATCATCGTTGGCACACATGAATTTTGTGCTAATAATTTTATACGCTCTTAGGAAATTGGTAATCTGCGATAAAAAGAAATTCAATAAAGCTAGTGCACTATTTGTTCATATATAACATTAAAAACTGTTGTGGGACTGGAAAAACGTGTACACAAAATAAATTATAGCATTGTGGAAAGTGCCAACAAGTCAAAAATTGCTTGCCTTCAAGATCGGTGCTTTCTCAATGAATGGTATCGATGATACGTAAAAAATATAAGGTAGCTACCAAATAGCAGCGACGAGACCATCGCCTTCCTTCCAACTTCCCATAAGGAAAAAAAAAAGAGGAAGGTAGTATAAGTTCTTTGGCGGCATTTCAAGGAGCCTTTCTTCCTCTTTGTCAAGTTCTCGTAAAGTCGTAAATAATAAATAAACGAAGATATAAGGTACCAAGAACCATTCTGTGATATCTATGTTAACACTTAAATAATTGAAAAGACTAAAATTTCTAAGTATAAGTATATAATATTGTGAGTGGCTAACAAGGCCATCAAATACTAAGGGCAGAAGAAAAGTCCGACTGATCATTTCCATCACCTGCAACGAGAAGAAGACAAAGAGATAGATAAATAAAAAATACGAGAGAAAGATAGTAAATAAGCATTAAAATATTAAAGAATTTGAGACATGTCCAACAATCCTCAGTGGAAAACCTTCCAGCCGCCAATCATGAACTCTGACCCAGCGATATTAGAATACAAGTCCATGGCCATTCCAAGTCCTAAAGCTATCAGTGGCACTCATTCAACAAATAGTTATCGCAATGGCACCAACTATAACAGCAGCGATTACATGGACTCGCCTCCTGCTTGTGGAAAGAATTCTAATTCATTCAATAATTCTTATTCATCCGCACAAACTTCCCCTCGCAATGGAACAGCGAGGTTTCCCATTGGTACATTTACTGGTTTGGAAGGAGGTGTGAATTACTCAGGTGAATCTGTGACAACTAATAGCACGTATCAATCAGACCAGTCTACGAATCAGGGCACACGTGAAACAGGCATCATTGAAAAACTTTTGGTAAAATTTATATTTTAAAATGATTTAAATTGTATCATTACATCAAATTTACAAGCCTTGAATTTAATTATCTTGAATTTATTTCAAATTAATATTTATGTCACTACCTTTTCAGCATTCTTATGGGTTCATTCAATGTTGTGAAAGACAAGCAAGGTTGTTTTTTCACTTTAGTCAATTCAGTGGTAACATTGAACATCTAAAAATTGGAGATCCTGTAGAATTCGAAATGACATATGATCGTAGAACTGGTAAACCCATTGCAAGTATTGTTAGTAAAATTGCCCCAGAAGTGGTAAGAATTTTGTCATATATATCTTTTTAATTTTGCTGTATTTACTCGAAAATATTCTGTATTATAATACTTTATAGGTTTTAAGTGAAGAACGTGTCACGGGTAATGTAACAACTGAATTGCAAGCTAATGGTGATTCACAGGGCCGAATCAGTTATGAAAATAGAGGCGAATGTTTTTTTCTACCGTATACCAAAGACGATGTCGAAGGGAATGTAACTCTACGTAACGGCGATAAAGTTTCTTTCCAAATTGCTACAAATCAACGGTAATTTTTTGATAATAAAATATGCTTTATTTAATTCTACTTATAAAGTAATAATTGAATTTTTTTAGTGGAAACTTAGGAGCATGTCATATTAGATTCGAAAATCCAGCTCATCCTGTCCGTTATCGTGGGGTTGTTTGTTCAATGAAAGAAAGTTTTGGATTCATTGAACGAGCAGATGTTGTTAAAGAAATATTCTTCCACTTCAGTGAAGCTAAGTCTATGAAGGACGAATTAAAACTTGGTGATGATGTTGAGTTTATTATACAAACGCGAAACGTAAGCTCTAATTAAATTGTCGCAATTTTGAAATTCACTTTACTTTGTTACTATATAACTGACTTATTTTTAGGGCAAAGAAGTTGCATGTAATATAATAAAGTTGCCACCTGGATCTATTATTTTTGAAGAAATCAGTGATGAAGTAATAAAAGGACAAGTTTTAAAACCACTTGAAAGGGGCACTTCAGCTAGACACCAAAGCGATCCATTACCGGGACGCATTCGATATAGAGCTCCTGATCACTCAGAAGTCGAAGTGCCTTTTGGCGATAAAGATCAAAAGGGTGATTTTACTTTAAGGTATGACGACAGCTCCATTACTTTATTATGATCTTAATGATTTTTTCATTCGAAATCTTTGAGACAGACCATTGAACTTTTGATTTAACAAAAATATTATTTTGCAGACATGGAGACTGGGTTCAATTTTGGATTGCTACAGATACTAGAGATCAATTAAAAAGAGCTACAGGAATTTCGTTATTACCTGAATCTTTTACAGTATCTGGTGAAAGACGTGAGCAGGGTATTATTGCTGCTTTAAAAGATGGTTTTGGATTTATCCGTTGTGTTGATCGCGATACTAGGCTCTTTTTTCATTTTAACGAGGTGCTAGACGTCGATAGAGAGATAAGTGTTGGTGATGAAGTGGAATTTACAGTTGTACAGGTAATTTTTGAATAGAAAAACCTTTTATTCCCATCTCAACAAAAATGGCCACTTTTTCCCTGAAAAGCGGGACAAAAATTAGATTTGTTTCCCTCTTTCAAGAAATTAAACGTTTGCGGGAAATATGACGATATTTCCCGAAAAAATATGGCAATATTTCCCGCTTTTACAAAAAATAAGTAAATTTCATATAAACAGCCAAATATCAATAAATAATACACTTAATATTAAAAGTAGTTACAGTTGAGATGGGAATAAAGTACTAGGTATATGTAACTCGGGAGAAAAGTCGATGATTCTCTCGGGTGCTCATTGCCTTCGCTTCCCTCGCTCGGGCAGTGAACTCACCCGCGGGGATCATATATCAGAAAATATTTACATTTACATTATTATATATTTACACATAGTAAATTTACATAAAATATTTACATAAATAATTTTTTACATTAAATAATGTTTAGGATCCATCTTCATCATTTACTAATACAAGACAAAGTGGAATTAGATTACAACACTTACCATCAGGTACTGTTCAATTTGAAACTATCACAGAAACTACTGTGCTGGGCACTGTCATCGAAGACACCAATGGTAATGAGCCTGGATTGATAGGCTACCTCAAAGATGATCAAGAAAAGAGCATAATTTTCTTCACTAAGGATTGTAATTCTAAAAATGTTCCGAAACTTAATGATAAAGTAAATAATTATTCTTGTTCAAATTTAAAAAGTAAATTAATTTTAATTATTTTTAATAAAACTTATTAATTTTATAGGTTCAATTCAGTATCTGTCAAGTTAAACGCAATAAAGAACTCGTCGCTGTAGATATTTCACTTTTGAGTCCCAGTGGAGAAAAGATTCAAAATCAAAACGGAAATAAAAAATCCAATGGACAAGTTATTCAAGGCTTTATTGCTGCTCTTAAAGATGGTTTTGGTTTTATCGAAACAATAAATCATGATAAAGAAATATTTTTTCACTTTAGGTGAGTTGTTTTTCAAACATTGGTAACATTTTCAACGTAGTATAAATAATAAATTATCATTAAAATTTTTAGCAATTTTGATGGAGATGCGGGCACTTTGGAATTGGGCGCTGACGTTGAGTGTACCATAGGCTCAGGAAACAATAATCGAGGAACAGGTGGCTGCACCGCCGCCGAATCTGTGCGACTTCTGACCAAAGGCAGCATTCCGCGACCTAGCGTTAACGGCGAGGTCCTCGATGGAACTGTCATACGGCCGTTGCGTAGCGCGAATCCAGACCAAACGGAATACGCCGGCATGGTCAAAGTTAATCCATCTACGGAGGATGAAGAGACGCCCGAGTACGAATTCGGCATAATGGGCTTGGCGAATAAGCGTGAGCTTCTGCAGACTGGCGACCCCGTGCAGTTCCAGATCGACTCAGATGGACACGCCTGTAACATCGTTGCCGTGAGGAAAAAGCGCCGCGCCACCGTCGACGCCGTCAAAGGCCTCTTCGGTTTCTTGGCCTACGAGGTCGACGAGGGCAAGAAACTCTTCTTCCACATGAGCGAAGTCGCCGATCACGCGAAACTGCAGCCCGGCGATCAAGTCGAGTTCGTTCTCGTCACTAATCAACGTTCTGGAAAGTCTTCAGCTTGTAATGTTGTTCGCATAAGGTAAGATTTAAAGATAATAAATAAATAATGTACATTAAAACAAATTTGAGTATTCGAAAGAGATAGAATGCTATCTGATTTATTTACGCGAAAAAAATCAATAATTGATACATTTTTTATGAGCAGTCCGTGGTACAAATAAAAAATATGATCTGTTAATGAAGGTTTATATTTTGTGTAGTCAATCTATTATTTTATTTAATTATTATTTATTTAGTTAGCTATTTTTGTATCTATAGAAAAAAAAATTTACAACTTCGACCTCAATTTCTGGTACCATTTAATCTAATTTTAAAATAAAATAAAACTCTGTGTCATGGATTTTACTCAAAATCATTAATGTATAATTTTTCAGCGATGCCGTGCAACAACAACGACCAGAGCGATTGATAAGTCGATTGCGCACTGTTTCTCTAGAAGATTCTGGGCCAAAACTAACTGTAGTCAGGCAACCAAAGGGTCCAGACGGGACTCGCGGTTTTAGTCAAGAGAGAATGCAGCGTATACCAGGTGCCATCGACGAATAATGTTAACCGTTGTACCTAACGAAAAGGGCAAAGGGAATGATACACAACCTCGGATTGCATACCTATATTACATATTTTTCGTCCATGCACGTGTCGACGCCGAGATTATTGTAATAATAATTATTATTATCATCATTATAATTTTATTTTTAAGAATGAAGGAACGCGAAACTAAGAACATTTGCCAAATCTAAGACACTATATTGTAACAAACACAAAACATGTGTAACGACAACGCGCAGAGTCGACGGCGACGAATTGGACAACGAGTCTATATTTTTTTTTATTCTTTATTTTTATTTAAGAGGAAAGTGTTATATTCTCTTATCGTACATATAAAACAGAAAAAACAATACGCAGACACACTGTAGTTATTAAATTAATTAAAATCGCGAGAGAGTCGCCAAATATTGTTAATTATTCGTGAAATTGTCATACGTAAGCAGATTTTTTGAAGATTTCAAACGCGATCTAAGTAGTGTTTTAAGTCAAAAAAATAAAAAAAGGAACAAAAAACGGACAGCGTGCAGCAGGAAAAACGTTGGTATACGTAAAAATGAGAATCATCAAAAGAAACGAAGGAAAGTAGGTACGGGATTTAACGTTCAAAAAAAAAAAACTAAAAAATAAAAAAGGCAGGTTGTTCTGCTGTCGTCTGTTTGTAATTTTTGCGACAATGAAATTTGTCTTGTCTGTCTTTATAAAAATATACGTACATGTTGATACTATTTTTTACGTTATGATTTCTTCGAACCGTACTTTTTTTTCTACCCAAGAAAAGTGAGTTCTGAAGAAAGACGAATGAAAACAAAGTGATGCAAACGCATGCTTACGAAAAAAGCACTAAGGAATCAAATTGCGAATAGGCGGAACAAACGAAATGGGCAGGAGAAGTAGAATCTCTACACATGTGTCGACGGCTCCGTTGATGTGTGGTGTCACGAACGAAACATGTAAAAAAACATTACACTGGACAATTTTTTGTCCTAGAGAATATATTAAAAATGAAAAATTAAAAGCCTGGGATGCGCGTGCGCGTACGAGCATTTTTTCAATCATATACACATACACATACACACGTGCGCGCAGATTATGTTACGAGAAATACTACACTACAAAAGCCGATAATGATATCCTTTAGAACGCTCGTACGCGCATCCGCACAAGTCTGTCGTTAAGTTCCTGATGCAATCTCGTGTTGTAAAATCAAATTAGAATTACGAACTTTTCTGTTTAAGTTCTCTGATTCGACAAATAACGAAAGATCATCGTGTGAAAATAACAGAAAATAATTTGTCTGCTCGAAAAAGACGAATAATAAAGAGAATAAAAAGATATACTAAATAATTGCATTTTAATGAGAAATTTTACCATCGTTTTTACAATAAAAACGGAATAAAAAAATTAAAAAAAAGTGAAACAAAAGAACTTAGAACGATGGTAATATTTCTATAATATCAAACGAAAATAGCGTTAAAGAGGACATAAGAGGAAAAGGAAGGCAAAACAAATAACGCAAAGTAAACACACGAAATAAAATTGAGCGTTTATCATCTTATGTCCCATAGATTCGAAAAGGAAATACATCATACCGTAACGTACTGTAAATTCTCCTTTGGTAAATAAACATTGGAAGCATCAGAATGAACAAAATATTAACAGTGTCATTAGTAACATTTCATGAATTTCATTAATTATTAATTTTTTAGTTTTGTGTTTTTTGTATTGAAATAATTCAGTTTACACTCGTATTTTATATTATTTTTATTTACAAAAGCATTATTTTTTTTTATTTTTAAATTTTTTTCATCGATATATGTATGTACAAAATGTTTTTAATTCTAAAAAACGTATGCCAAAATGCAATATATTGGTAGATATGGTTTTTTTAGATAACGACGCACTCGTACGGGAAAGGTCCTCGGTAATGTGGATTTTCCGGTCCAGGACATGCTGAAGAACGTTTATTTAAATTTTATTTTTACAATTATTGTTTTCCATTAAAATTATTAAAAGTGTGATATTTACGTCTTTCACATCGAGTGCCGAAGAAGCCAGTTCCTTCGCACAAACATCTAAAGCCAGGGTCTGAAGTGATCTGAAGACAACTTCCTCCGTGCAAACACCTCGTCGAGCTATAGCACGCGTTATGACGTCCTCCTGAAATACATATTAAAAAAAAATATATAATTTTAAACATTTCTTTTATTTTGGAAAAATTAACGACTAGAAAGGGTACAAAAATCTTTTACCGCTTAAGGCTAGGTTACACTCCTCCAAATTTGCATATCGGTATTCAGCCTTACAACCATATCCGCAGGAGCATTTACCGTTATAGATTCTGCACCCGTTTCCCATCTTGTCTAATTCACATGCCAGCATTTGAGTTCCTACGAGATCCCAACAAAAACATGAAATATTAATATGCATTTAGAGAAAGGTATAAAAATATTATAAATCAATATCAGCTAAATATTTTCGTTATTCATTTGCGAAAAAGACAACAAGAGCATAACTTTAATACATTTATATGTTGGTTGATGTCGAGCCTCGCCTTTTATCTTTTGCTCTTACTCTCTCTTCTCTTGGTTTTCCTTTTTCTATATCTGCTCTGACATGTATCGTACGCCCTAAAAGATAGGCAAAGGAGAAAACGATAAGAAAGGGTGCAGGCGACAATCGCCCCGGATGCGATCGCGGCTGTGCTTCCCGCACGCGAGCGATAACTTCGTTACCGCCAGAAACGTGCCGAGATATCAATTTAGGATTAGCTGTATCTTTGTCAACTTACGTTTTTCTCGCGATCTCGCATTTGCATCTTAGTTTGGATATAAAGATTGATTACGCGGCATGTTGTTTATCGATTTGGGAAACCAATTTTATTTTGACTAATTTTTTCTGAGATAAGCAAAAATTAGGTTCGGTGTCAGACGAAATATAATAAATTGTGATTTCGAACTATCTATCTCAAACTTGATCGGCTTTATCGTTTTTACAAAAATATCAATTAAAAAAAAATAGTTTCTGTTTTAGTTCTTTATGATGTTGTATTTCAGTTAGTTTTTGACTCTCTAGTAATCAAAATATTCAGCAAAACATAGATTTTTCTCAGTCGTAATTATCAAGATCTGATTATTAATTCAGCTAAAATAATGTCCCAGACGAATGATACAAATTTGTTGTCTATGAGCCAGTTTTTATTATAACATTCATTTGTATGAAAAATCGGTACATCAATTTCCAAATTATTCTCAGACACAATAAAAAAAGAACACATCATTTTAAGATTTTCAATTCGCTGGAAAACAAAAGGAGCGAAAAAAGTGAGCCCCTCAATTGATAAAAATTATGTAAAGTGTTATAAATACCTAATAAAATGACCAGCAGCAGAACAATTGGTAAAGCGAGTCCCCGCATGGCTGCTCTCGGTTCACCACAAATTCGCCCGACAGAGATAAGGAGAAGCGCGGCGCGCGCAAGTAGAGATCGTCGAACTTGGTGTGATCTGAAATACAAGTAGGTACCCACCGATAAGTCGTGCGCTCGCGCATGTATATACTTATGCGGAGGTCATAGGTCGTGTGTAGCTTCACGATCGTCGCGCGGTCCACAAAAACCCTTCTTTATACATATCGCTATATGCCACCGGCGGTTCTTTCTCCCCCATCATATATTTGGAAATAACGGACGCATTGTACATAGACGTAACTGTCTACATGAACTTTCTTTCCCGTTTTTATGTTTTCTGTATACTGGCAAGCATGCGTTTTAATAACAGTGAGAAAAAGAGTTGAGTTTTGTAATGAAGCAACAAAATAATGGGCTTATCTCGTTTATATAATAATGAAACAAAACTCGTGTAATTACGCTTTATGTTACATTTTTATTTTAGTTTTATTTATTTATTTAAATGTTTGACGTCGTTTAAGGGGCCGCTTTAAAAGTGATGCGACTAATTGTTAATTTTCCAGCAATAAGGAAAATGTAATAAATAAATCCGCATGAAAATTATTGTTTGCATATTGAAAAAAAATATATGATTTATGATTAAAACTTATGGTATTGAAGGAAGCTTGAAGAATAATTTAACTTTATATTACATACTAAGGATATGAAGAATTTATAGACAGAGTTTTGAAAAATCCTGTTATTTTTAATTGCAAAATAGCCTTTTATTAATTTTTAGATGAGTTCGTTACATAATAAGTAGAATCTAATATCAAAAGTACTACAAATAATTTAAAAGCTTTAGAAATATAATTAAACTTCAAGATATAATTCAAATATTCAGAATTTGCGCACCGACCTTTTAATCATTGTAGTTATTAATTAAAAAGATTGTTCAACACACTGTAAAATATATTTTAGTAATGATAACTACATGAATTTGATTGATGTTCGGCGGTGAAAAATTTTCATTAGTGAAATGAATAAAAAAAAAAAGGTTAGTTATAAAAGTAAAATTTTTTACATTTCATTCATGTTACTATCAATAGTTTTAACAGATGTTTAGATAAGAAACGATCGATAGAAATAAAATATCTAAAATATTATTAAAAATATATGAATTTTTTTTTAGAATATTCAGTTCTCAATAGTATAGTGCCATTAGAATGTTTTATTGAAAATCAAATCGCTACAATAGTAATTAAAATTAATAGCGAATAATTATTAATTTTTAGAATCACTTATATTAATTTTTTTTACTACTTTCAAATTTCCTCTTGCACAAAAGCAGAATTTAGTACTTACATTATCAAACAATTAATTAATGAGTTGTCGAAGTCATTGGAGATTCGCAAACCACATTTTTTATTTTAATTCGTTTCCCAGTTTTATAAAACTATTGTCATCGTCTTTTTTCGGAATGACTTAAACGCTAAGAATGCCAAATGATTAAAAAATGGAATGAGAAATTAACAAATTATATAAAATATAAATTACTTGTAAGAATGTGATTTAATATAGACTCCAATATCCTAAACATCGCACATAACGTTCATGTTAACAGAACGTTTCAGTGAATGAATTTACGTTTTATTACATTTTCATTGTAATTTAAAAAATCAAAATATATTTTATTTCTGAAAAATACTTACAGCACTCTAATTCAACGCTTCGTCAGAGCACATCTAAGCGTAGCCAGTCGATGCGAAAATTGGCGTGAGAAAAGAATCGAATCTTTGTCCCCTTATGAATGAAGTAATAACGGTGGGGTGAAAAAACTCTCCGCGGGCGTGCGGGCGCGCGATAACGACGGCGACTCGCGGGAAAAACCGAACGCAAAGAGTGCAAGGAACTTATGGGGGAAAAAACGAAGAGCTGAGAGAAGCTGTGGCTGCGCAATGAGTCAGTCGAAATAATACAACAATGCAAAGAGCAAGAATATAGCACCACCACCGGCTGCTGCGGTATGCGGACCTCGTCGAAGCGGAGCGCGGAAGGCAACTAACTCTTGCACGAGTATAGCGAGGAGGCAAAAGGAAGAGAAGAGACGTCGGCGATCTCGAACCGTGCGTGGGGTGCTCCAGCGACGACGACGACGACTGTCAGAGTTCTCTATCTCTTTTTCTCTCTCAGCTCTCGGACGTGCACGCGAGCGAGCAAAGATAAACGTGCACACGCATCAGAGTCTCTTGTTTTCTCTCTCGCTCTCTCCCTCTCTCGCTCGCGCACCAGATTCGACACATGTGTGTACGCATTTCCTCCTCAATGTTCTTCACTTGAATTCGTCTCGCCCCTTCCTTCAACTCCCTCTCTCTCCCTCTCACTGTTTCTCTTTATTTTCGTTCCGCTCTCCGTTCTTCTATCTCGTTGCTTGGCCGTGCCTGCGACTCTTTCTTCCTAAATTGCTCACTTCTTCCTCTGCGGCGCGGGCTATATATATTTTTCAATTCGAGTGCGCGTATGATATATGCATGCGTGCTCGGTTTTTCGGTTGCACTTTGTAATGCTCTTGTTGCGATAATGATACTTCAGAGAAAAAAATTATTATCTAATGACGCTCCCTAAGTTGTTTATAGCATAAGCACTTGTAATTTCCAGCTAGAATAAAGCTTTAAAAAATGAACATTTTACTTTTCCATATTACTTAATTTAAAAAATGGCATTATCTCTTTATGTCGTTGAATTTGAGAATTGATAATTAGACTACGATTTGAGGAACAAAGGCTTTATCAACTCAGGATAAAGAGATGTCTGATAACACTTGACATTTAATATATTTTTATGTAGGATGATGGTAATTTGATTTTTAATGTTTTCTAATTCGAAATTTTTTTAATTGTATAGTGATAAATCAAAGGTTTTCATGAAAAAAGACAATTTGTTTAAAATGGAACGATAATAATTTATTGAAAAAAATAAATGTAACGAGATAGTTTGTCAATATCTAGATGCACTTAATTAAAACAATTGGATGGATTGATTTCACAGCGTTAGTTAAATGGCTTAAGCCTTAAAAAACAATTTTGTTTCGCAATAAAAATATCTGAATACTCTTATAAATTCTATAAAAACCTTAAAAATATAAAAATTTATCAAACTACGGTGAAATGACCATAGTAACAGATATATATTGTACAATATGTTCATTATTATAAAATTTCTAAAAATAGTATTATTAAAACCAATGATATCTGACTTTTATGTACCACGGAAATTCTCTTTACACGCGCACACATAATGAAGAAATTCCAATGAGACATTTCTTCCAACGCACCTTCTTTCACGCCATTAAATTCTGTAAAAAAAAGGATTCACTGTTGGTACTATTAATAGTATATTACGCACCCCGGGAGGAAAAAACTTGGACAGTCTACAATTCGTGTAAATTGCCATCCGAGCCAAACGTGAGGGTGGCAAACACGAGACGTGGGCTGGCCAATTTTTCTCCCGTGGAGCGTATACTATTTTTTCTCACACCGAGGCCAAAAATGCCACATTCCGGTCTTTGCACCGGGCGGGAATCTGATACTTTCGGCCCGGTGTGAGGAAAAATAATAATAACATTGCAACTTAATAATAACATTGGATTAGTTTTCCGAAAAGCGTAAAAAATAAAAAAAAATTACATGAAAGTTTGATCATGTTGCTCATGAATCATTGTAGATCTTCTAGATTGGACTATTCCCGTTTGACGGTCATATAATTCACGCACGAGCCCGTCCTTTTCTTGTTCCAGAAGTGCTATGCGATGGCCTTTCTTGCTTACTTCCTGTAAGGTAATAAAATTTCAGTAATTAATTATCGTATAATCGTATAATATTTAATAAATATACAAAATAAAATTTTTTATTATTGTATGTACCTCTGTCAACCTGTGATTTTGTTGTTTCAACCTAGATAACATATCTTGTTGCAACTGGGCTGATGTTGGAGTGCTTAGAAAAGCTAGATTCATGTGTAAAGGCAATCCACCTCTTTCCCAACTACTAATTAGAGCTGCGAGATGCCTATTGACTTCAAGCACTCTTGCCCTCTGTAATTCTAGTCTCTCTTGCTGTGCTTCAGTCCATTGCTCCTAAATTGTCAATGATTTTATTAGTGTCTGCTTAAACAGGATTGACAAATATTGCTCTAGTACTCTTACCACATGTGAACCCATTCTTCCTAAATGTTTGATTTTTTCTTGAGTAGTAGAAATTTGCTTCAAGTACCAATCTCTAGCTTTTTCAACTGCTGTTAGACCTTGAAGTAGAACATCCTTCTCTTGTTCTATTTGTTTCATTCTTTTCATCTGCAAAAATACATATAGAGAGTAAGATAAATTCTTAAACATATGAAGTACTTAGGTTCCCAAACTCTACCTCCTATAAAAAATTATATCTTTATATATAGTGATTGATTGGGAAACCTTTGATGGAAATGTGCTTTACCATATTGTAATCAATACCATTCTGCAGGGTATGTCGTCTTGGTTCCCTTCGTCGACTAGGAGATTTTTTATTTTGTGCTTGTAAGGCTAATTGTTGAGCATTTTGCATATCAATGGCTTTCCCATCACCCAATGCTCTGGTTGGATGAAGTAAAGTATTTGTATCTGTTCTATATTTTACACCAGGTATTTGACGCTTATCTGATCCTTTTTCTCCCCCCATCATTAAACCCATTTGCCAATTCTGCAAGGCTGTGCGAATTTCTGATTTATCAAAACTTCTATCTGCATTTAAAACTCTACTGTCAAGAACTGCACCAGCACGGGGAGGTTTTGGAGGACCATATGCTACAGTAAAAATAAGTATTTTATAACTATATTGTTGATTAAATGAAATTTAAAACCTTTTAAGCAATTGATATTTACAAATACCTTTCATAAGTTTAGATTCTGTACATATCCTAGTGTCAACATCATACTGTGGGTTACCTTCCTTTCTACCTGGCAATTGTGGCATACTAAGTGTTCTTTGCTGTGAAATAACATTATTTGGTCTTATGGTAGCAGTATTTGTCGAAGTCCAAACTGCTTTACTTTGATTTTCAAGGACTGGAGCAGACGGTGGTCTGTTTGGTTGACTACCATCAATTTTTTTTGACTCACTATCAGCCTGTGTATGTAGCAGACATATTTTCAAACCAGCACAAAATCTCTCAAACGACAAGAGACCATTTGGTGGTGTAACCTTTTTCAAACCATCTAAAACTCCCTTTGGTAATCCAGATGAGCCATCATCTCGCCAACGTGCTTCTATATCTGAGTAATTCACGTAGCCTGTTAAAGAAGTTGTTATTAACATGAGTATTTTTTAAATAAAAATCTAAAATAAATTAAAATGACAAAACTCACCAGTATTCTGGTCATCCATAATGTCAAAGAGAGTTCTCATTGCAGAGACAAAATGCTTTGGTAGCCCATCGATGCTGGATTTTGTGATTTGGGCCATTTTGTCAGCAGCCAATAGAATATTTCAGCATTCCACAGCCCCAAAAACCTGCTCAAATAAAGATAATACCAAAGACAATGGTCAGCAATGCAATAAGGACAGCACCATTCTCCAAGGCGCGTACTGCTGGTATGATGCAAGTAAACAAAGGTTGTTTACCTCGCGGCGGTGTCTCGCAATATGCCCACGCGTGAGTGTGCACCAATACGGCGCGCCTCTAGCCTGCGCCGAGCTCAAAACCCGACTGAGGCCCTCGGCGAAGGTTTGCATCGAGGCAAGAGAACTCGCTTGCGTGCGGCTTGTAAATGGGGAAAACAACTTACCCGTTTCATCTACAGCATGACCAAGAAATAGCAGCGGCAGCGGTATAGAATCTCACAGGTGGTTGCCGCCGATGGCCAAACATTCCAACAACATCAAGTATACCTATCTCTCCTGCATGACGGGCGTGCGCTCGCTCACGTCTGCTCTCTCGCTCTCGTGCGCGTTCCACGACTGCATTTTGCCGAGGAGTGTACTTACGCGCGCGGGCCTATAGGTCCCGTCCTGCACAATCGCCGGACGTTCGCAGGACTGACAGTAGGTGCTATATACAAGGCGCGCTTTTACGAGCGCTGCAGTCCTGCAGAGAGGAGCCTCCCGCCGTGAGCTCTCAGACACCTAGGGCTTCGTCCGCGAGGTGCAGTGGGTATAAGTATGTATATATATACACACTTACTTTACGCTCGGTTGTCTTTTGTTTCCTTTTCGTCGTTTCTCACACACCGGCGCAACACCGGGCAATATATAAATTATGCAAGCCAGAGGTGTATATAGGTGTAGAGTATACTCTCTGACTATTGCGCCCGCGTGGCTCGCTCTTGTGGAAAGTTACGTTGTAAGCGTGATGCTGGAATACCTATCGCGGAAAAAATATTCGCCTTGTGCGTGGTAACGGTATAATTTGCTCGCGGTGCAAATTGTTCAATTACCGGTCGCAGATATTGATATTTATCTTGTAAATTGCTTTGTATTCTTTTTCCCGGATTAAAACGACTGTTTACGTGTGTTGGTTGTGTTCGAAACGAGTTATAAAAGGTAAAATAAGGAAGTAATTGAAAACAAATTTTATTTTTTTTTATTAAGTGTAATAAAAAGTAACCTTTCGAAACATTTTTTTTCAGTAAAACAAATTCCGTAATCTTTTGCGTGTAAGGCTATATATAATTGTCCCGTATTGTGAATTAATTAACTATATCTATATATAATTATAACTAAATAAGCAGTGTAGCAAATATTTATATTGTATATTGTCGGTTTGTTTCAAGAACTTAAGAATTTATAAGTACTTGAAACTTTCTATGCACACTTTGCATTTCATGAAAATAAAATAAAAATAATAAAATCACGTTACTTATTAGAATACGAAAAGGAATGAAAAATATATTCGAATTATAATGAGACATTTCAAAATACGATTTAATTTGGGGAAAAAATTATACAACTTATTACGACATCAATAGAATTGTAACTGTATTTTTTCTTTAACATTCAATAGAATTACATTTTTAAACAAATAAGATAGGAATATGTAAATATCTACATAATAATTCATATTATAAACTGTAATAAACGTAAACGTAATGAATAGAACTTAAATAAATAGGAACTTATTATTAGTATAAAATAGCTATATATTTGCAATCGATAGTTAATCACATTAACGAATAAATTTCAATTCGATTCAGCGGAACTAATAATCTTCGTCAATTTATCAGTAACATCTTAATTTTTATTATTGTATATTGTTATCTGCAATATTTTACCATTAATATTTTTAATTTTTAATATCTATTAAAGAAAACATCAATAGCTTCTCATAGATAAATCTACCATATATCCCTCCAAATATTTATTTTACTAATTAACAACCATTCGACGCCTCTCGCGCCTTTCAAACTCCTTATAAGTAAACACCCAATACTTAGCGACTTTCAAGAGCCCCCCAATCGCGACAATTCCTCCCTAATTAACGTCGCGGCCGAGGCTGCAGTGTGCAAACAGCGTCTGGCGCACAGCCACTGATTGGAAAGTAGAACGATCAAGCGCACGAAAATAGGTAAAGAAAGAGAGAGAGAGAGAGAGAGAGAGAGAGAGAGAGAGAGAGAGAGAGAGAGAGAGAGAGAGAGAGAGAGAGAGAGAAGAAAGAAAAAAGAAACTTAGGAGCTCGTGGCTGTTTTATCGGCATTATCCTGCCGCTTGGCTTTCTCATCCCTATTAGGGCTCTTGTCGTCGGAGTCGCTGCTCGACGAGGTGGGCGAGGTGTCCTGCAGCTGCAGGTCTATACCCTGGGTGAGGAGGCTGGTGATGCGCTCGACGTTCACGCTCTCGTCCTGCTCATGGATCTTGCGCAGAGCGTTGGAGACGATGCACAGATCGCCACGTAGCTCGCTCACCACCGCGGTGATTTTCTGCGCGTCCGTGAGCACCTCCACCGACTGCGTGTACGGGTTGTAGCGCAGTCCGAAGGGCCGCTTTATCTGGCTGGCGAATTGCCTGTGATTGATAGGAATACTATGTAGAAGTATCAGCTATTTTTTTGTTGGAGTTGGCTGATTGTAAAGTAGTAAAGATGGTAATTAAATTGGAACCGACGACGGGTGCGAAGGAAAAGGCGCTGTTTCGGTGGCGCGTCGAAAAAGGAGATTTTTCGTTAGCGCATTGGAAAACGAGTTATCCAGAAAGGAGATATTTCGAATGAGCATTGGGAAAAAAATTCCAGATGCTGAAATTAAGTTGATTATGCAAAATAGCTGAAGGAAATTACTTATAATGAAACAATTATAATTCACTAGACTCATTAGTACTGATTTCCCTAAAATATCTTGACAGCGTGCCATTTTAGATTTAATCTTTTATTATTTTTTGTGTACGGTAAGCTTCTCGAACATAGCTTACGATTTAATTGTTTTGAATTTAAGTAGTTCGCAAAAAAAATATTTTAAAATGAATTTTGTAAAACCATTTCACTTTATCTGTGAAGCTAACTTGTTTAAAGGGTATCGTCGCCAGAGTATATTACCTCGTTCTTGCCACCCGACGGAACTGTGAGAAGTCTACTAAGGTAAACACCAATCATTGGTCATCAAGAGCTTAGAATTATATATATTATAATGGTTATAGACTTATATAAAAACATTATTAAATCTTTAATAACGACAATGTAAAGTTAAACTCCGAATTCACTAAGACTTTTTTACTCTTCAATAGTTTATCAAAAACTTTAAAATGCACAATCTATGCAGTAAGATTGTCCAAGCACTTTAATTATTCAATTATAAAATACCTCATCTTCTCTTTAGCCTCCTCGATGCTATCAGTGTAATAATACGCATTCTGAAACGCCGTGATAATGCACTCCTGCTTGACGGTGATGTCCGGCTCGAATCGGAAGGTCTTTTCTGGCGCGGTGACCGCGTGCCTCAGTTCGGCGATCGACGACAGCAGACCGGCTCCGTACACCCGTAAGGCACCCTCCTGCTTGCACAAGCCAAATTCGAGAGAGAGAGAGAGAAAGAAAGGTTGCAATTATAAGACGTAC
>JAPYZO010000232.1:0-13168 GCA_030522905.1 Torymus flavipes | reverse complement strand
TGTCGCGAGTCTGTCGATGTCCTCGTCCGCCGCTCCGAGAGAGGCGAGACCGAGTTCCTGGGAGAATTGAGCGAAGCTGGGGTTGGCTAGGAGGGGCATGTGGCCTAAGAGTTCGTGACAGCAATCGCTGTAATTAATCAGACATTCAATTTAAATAACAGATTAGTTGGGGATATAATATATAGTAACGTAGGCATACAGCAAAATCAAAGTGTGTTGTCCGGAGGGTCGGAGCTGCTAAACCAAAGTATGCCCTCAATGTCGTTCTCGTTTTAAGATATTTCTAGCTCCAAAAATGTCGAAATATCTTGATTTTTTAATATATATATAAATAATATACTTATAAGGCCAACGTTCTGATGGACTTTCCGTCCTTTTCAGAGTCATACTCTACTATTTGATTAAAGAAATATAACATGGTTATAAATATGTAATGTACATAATATTATACCAGTATTACAAGTGTTACATATAAAACGAAACATAAACTATCTATTTTTTAATTCTCAAAAAGTCTATCTATTTTTTTTTCTCAAAAAATTCATTAACGTACGCAATCGATGTGATTTGATTCTTGTATTTTTGGTTGGTTGTGTTAAAATTTACTTCTACATCCGTCTCGCTATTGTTGTGATATATTGTAGTTCAAAATTATTGTATTTTTTCTATAAAATGTTTATTCTTTAATGTATTTTTGATGTATCTTTAATGTATTTTTCTATGAATGGTTTTGGATAGTCATTATTGATTAAGACATTCGATTATCTGTTTTTTTAGGTTTGGTTGGTGAAATTTTTTATCAGAGAGTAATATTGCTTTGCCTACGAGTGTAAATTTTTTTTAATTATGTATGGGTGAGTTAAAGTTTAGGTAACGTCCAGACGAAGTTGGTTTTTATACCAATTTGTGATTAAGTGTCCATTATCTCGTATTATTGATATAGCTAAAAATACTTGTAATATTTGTAAAATTGTGTACATTACATACTTACAATTATGTTATCTTTTTTTATTAAAATAATATGGTCCTGAAGAGGATGGAAAGAAATGTTGATCTTATCAGTACAATTGAAGATTTCTATTGAGTATTGACTCATACAAAACCGACACACTCGAGCATTAAGTATAAGTATAATAATGATCAAGAAAAAATTTCAAAATCTTTCGATTTAGGTATATCTTAAAATCGTGGGTGATAAAATAAGATAACTGAGATCATATGAGGGTTTGTCAGTTCCTAATAAATATATTGCACATCAGACCCGCTGGAGAACCCACTTATTATTTGTTATGTGTGGCTGCGTAACTACGTAGAATGAAGTATGTATGTAGACGTACGGTTCAGGTGTGTAGAAAGGATCTGAGGAGTGACGGATATACTGTGTGCAGTGGAATACGCGGAATGCTAAACCTGCCAGAAAATCGCGTGGTGATAGATAACCGGCCACTGGGCGCAATTGAAAGCCCGTCATCTCTGTTGCGCAATCAGTTATAAAAAAATTATTATTTGCTGCATTTGTACTAAAAGGTTTCATAATTGTTACGTACTTTTCAAAAAGGTATTAACATCCTGCAACTGAGGTATATTGTCTTCTCTGGGGAAAAAATATGACATTTAGCGAACCCGCATGAAAATATTTCAGATTTTTTGCCGATATTATACTATACGAAATACCTGTATCCACAGTATTTAACAAGTTTCGGCCAATTCTCGAGAAACTCTTTACAAGCATGTTTTTGGTATAACTCGTGGAGCTCACGAAAGATTGTCCCCCTGAAAGTAAAATACCAGTATCGTGAAAAACCTTGCGAAAATGTCGGGAAAAAGCATTGCGCCATCTCACGAAACATCTACGTTCAAGATCTCAGCACTCAAATGCATAATTCATACGAAAACACCTCGGCCAATTTCGCTGATACGACTAGAATGAAATTACCAAAATGGCATTCATTAACCTCTACTCTCCCAACAAGCACATCGAATCGGCCTTTAAACTTCGACACTGAATCTTCCTGCTTATCATCTTAGCCGAGGCGCAAGGATCCAGTCGTCACCCAAGCGCCTGGCTCCACCGTACATCATCCCTGTGTAAACTAATTAAGTAGCGCCGCGCGCGTGAAAAAGCCGCGTTTGTTTTCCCGGCAGCTCCTTGACTATATATACTACGAAACGCTTAGACGCGGGTGTACCTATATAAGATACGTACACCCGACAAATCAAATCAGGCCAATTAGACTGCATTCAGCTCGCGCAAACTCGCTCGCTCGCGCGATCTGTCTTTTACCCGTCCCTGTATCGAGTGAGCCTGTAGCGCGAGATAGCTAGCTGCTATGGAGTTAAAAAGAAGAGAGAAGGAGAGAGAGATTGCCTTCGTGAAGGCGGAAACACGATTCGAAAAGAGCAAGGCGTTTTAAGAAGGAAGTTTCTTCGCAGGGACCATTAGGCTATAGTGATTCGCGCGGCCGATTTGACCTCTGCACCGAACTGCTGACGCGCGGAGTCTTGGCAAGCTATTAGCGGCTGTGGATTTTTATATCGGGGTAGTTGCGGATGTTGCGTGCGTCATCTCATTTTTAAGTATGCAATTATTCGGGGTGTTGGTTTATCCATTTGATGATGCACGGTTTCGTATAAATTCTTCTATTTAACATTTATCGCACAAATACAAAGTTAAACATGCAAGACGTGCTATATAATGATGGCCAAGCAAAACTCACCATGTTTTTATTTCTTCCGGTGTGTATTGTATTTTTGGTATCGGCATTCCACTTCAAACAAAAAGATTTATTTGGCAATATTAATAATCAAATATAAATCGGATGATCAATCTTTTAAGAGCTTGGACTTACTACTTGTAATTCTTTGCGATGTCCGCGAATTGTTCACGACGCTTGCGATAGACGGGATCTTTGAAACCCTTTTAAAAAATATAAATTTCACTTTAATTTTCCTAAAATACACGCGCAAATGGTTAATTAGGTATTGATTGTAACACTCACAGGGTGATCAGCGTCTAATTCCTCGCCGTACATTAAAACTTTCTGAGCTTGATCTAAGTCAGCAATTTTTCGGGGAAACCATACCATATCTACTTCACTAAAATCTACAAAAAAAAATTTATATAATACAGTTATAAATCGAATTTAGCCTTCTGTCTTTCGATCGACTAAAGTTAAGATAGTTAAGTTACTATGATTAGTAACAAACAGTTGATCTACAGTAGAGTTTAAATTTAAAACAATTTCATAAAAATTAATATTTTACTGAAATTATCACCGTAACTATTGATAAGAAAAATACCACGAATCTAGTCATTACTGAAGAACCACCCACAAGTTTATAAATCTCTCAAGTATAAAAACTACAATTTTTCAAAAGTATCAAACCCGACTTCAAACACTTCCCCTTATTCCTTTATCATACATTCGGAAAAGTCAGAAAACTGTCAAGTACACTAACCGAAACTCGGAGCTGCCGAGAGGGGCGGATGCGGGACGGTGCCGATCTCCTCGTACTGCGCGAGATTGATCGCTGCTACTTCGCGGCTCAACATGCGCGTGAGCTGCTCCATCCT
The DNA here is from genome assembly GCA_030522905.1 of Torymus flavipes. Taxonomy (NCBI): domain Eukaryota; kingdom Metazoa; phylum Arthropoda; class Insecta; order Hymenoptera; family Torymidae; genus Torymus; species Torymus flavipes. The sequence continues at coordinate 9,594 of JAPYZO010000232.1, read as the reverse complement.
CCTGGAGTCACACTCCACGTCCACCAGAATCTCGTACTCGGAGCCTCGGCGCAGGGACTTGCGCGACTCGATGTGCACGACGTTCACGCCCAGGTCCTTTAACGCGAGGGTGACGTATTATTATATAAAATTGAAACATATTGGTTATATAGTTAAGGAGGTGAGATGGGATTGAGAAACGTGCCTGAAAGACTTGCAGAGCACGCGCCAAGCCGCCGACTTGGTTTTTGAGGGAGAATACGACAGAGTTTGTTGTGTCGCTGTTGGAAGCTCGCTCCACCAACGGCATCTTAAAGAGGTTTTTTTTTTATTTTACACGAATGGGTTGCGCGTTCGAAATTTTTGTATGATTACGCGTTGGTACAAAAAGACTTACATCGCGACTTTTGTGCAATGGACTACCTTCTTTTATCGTCCACTGCTCGTCCCTCCTGTAGAGCCACATCCCCAGCAACCCTTTTCCCGATCCGCTCATGGTTGCCTTTAATGTATTTGCGTGCCGAGTGCTGAGTTATTTAAAGAATTGATCTAGAATTATATATTTTAAAAAAATACAAATTATAATTTTTTTTTTTAAATCTTAAAATTAATTTTTTTTACGAGTTCGATAAATACTTTTTTTTAACAATCCACTATTTTTATTTATTTATTTTTAAAAAAAATTTGAATTAAAAACTTTTAACTTTAAAGCGCAATTGTTACAAATTAAACTCGATTGAAATCTTGCCTTAAAAAGATACATTTTTAAATTTTTAAAACATTTATGATGATGCAACCCCCAAAAAGTGTCTTGAAAAGTGTGACAAAAAATATCTCAAAAAGTGTCTCAGCAACTATACCAAAAATAAACCGAAAAATATCCATAAAGAGACAGATATTCCTACGTTGGAAATTAACGTTAGAAAAAAAAAATCAGAAAAATGTATCACTTTAATATAAGAGACAAATTTTCAATAACTTGTATCACACTAAACTCGCGAACTTCCACAAAACTCACTTATCCGATACCTCGCACTAATTTCTCGCTCGATTTCCTTGACAATTCAAATCCTCCACACCCACTATACAATAAACAATCACCACCGTGAAAAATCGAAAACTCCACTACAGCACTCCTCGTCGAGGTGGAAGTGCAACAAGCGCAGAAGTGCCCCGTTCGCGAGTCAGTCCGGGGTACTTAAGCTTTCGCCCCCTCCGCAAGAACGAGCTTCGCTGAATGGCGCGATCGGCGGCGATTGGTCCGCACGGCTCGCGCCGCCGCCTCCCCATTGGCCCCGTCGCCACTGCTACTGCGCGCAAGAGAGAGCACAAGAGAGAGATAGAGAGAGCTTTTCCATTCATTATCTCTTGTCTCCTCGCCCTTCGTTTTTCGAATGGTTCGTGCACACGGGCTCCTGCTGCTGAATATTCCCTGACGTCACCCGAGGAACTGCTACAGGGGGTCGCAAGTGTGCGGGGCTTTTGTCTCTGAGTTGGCGGTAGCATGGGTTTGTGAGGGTGGTTGTAGCCGATTATTTATTTATTTATTTATTTTTGGATAATTGCTAGTTTAGTAGATGTTATGTAATTTTCTATATAAGATATGAAAAGTTTCATTTTTCATTTTGTGTATTATTTTTTTAAAAAGGGCAAAAAATCGTTTGAAACCTCCCAAAAATAGAGTATTTCGCCAGCAGTGTAAGAGCCTTCTCAATAATTTTTTTTGTCCTTTATACACGCATTTCATTATAAAATTCTCATCTTCAAAGAACCAACATTTACAAAAGCTTGTAATGAAAAAGTACTTTTTAACTTCATCCCAGAATAACCTTGACCCGCCTCCTCCATAATTTCAATTAAATCCAACAATTAACGGTCGATGCATGATCCCAATTCATGTCCGCGGAGTACGCAAAGGTCTCAGATCGTTACCCGCAAGCCGACTCATCTTCACCAAAAGCCTAACAAAACCCCACTGTGTAAGTGAAAAGCAACGATCCGCAGCCAAATTGCGCGAGAGGGACAAAGAGAAATTCGCCCGAGTGGCTCTAACATTTTTCTGCCCAATGAAAGTGGCTCTCGCGCGCGGCTCTTAATAAAAGCTTGCGATCGGGAAGGGAGAGAAACGTTTTATACGCGCACGGCGGGCAAAGCGGATGCAGCACATTAGCCTCGTGGCCATCGGTTACGCGCTATCGCGCCTCGAGTGTGTGTGTGTGTATGTGCCGCTTATATTACCGCGCCCGCGCGCACGATTTTTCTTCTTTCTTTCTAGCATCCCCCTGCACGGAAGGAGCTTCCTTCGTCTTTCCACGAAAGTTAATCAGAGAGCTACTGTCAAGAGTAGTGCTGATTCTTTTCTCTTCGTCTCGAGTCGCTGGTTGGAAAGATCGCTTTTCTTTTAATTTCTTACGGTAGTCGTGGGCGACAAGGAATAGGGACGTATATATAACCGGGTGCTGAAGATTTGATTTGTGATGTGACGATTGGGCTTGAGGGATAAATCAACATGTGCTTATATGCTTGTATATTTTTAATTGAATTCAAATTATTAATTGAAATAGAAACCTTGGTTATGCGTAACTATTTCATTTTAACCTTCCGAAAGTCATTCATTTATTGGAATAAACTGCCCTTGTGTTGGAGTGTGTTTAGGATTCTATAAATATTTTAAATTAATACTAAAAACGAATAACTATATTGAAATTTATTCATATAAAAGATTATTTATTTTAAGAACAGTTTTGGAATTATAATAATCACAGAAACCCGTCGGAATTCATATGTCTTCAACAGAGGATCGTTAATGAACAATTGGCCCGCATACGAAACTTAGCTACACCTACAGTAAACTTTCGATGTCTAGTTATTAAAATACGTCCAATACTGCGAAATCATAGACACGGGAAACGACGCGAAATCATAGATATTCCGTGACACTCCGGCGTTTTATAAGAAACTCGCAGATGCGTAGCGTGCGAACGCCGAACTACGAGAAAATAAAAGGGGAGAAGTCCGCTTTACGAGGGATCAATCACTTACCACGGGAATCTCTCTGGGGAAGCTCGTCCATTTTTATCGCGCGCATTCCGACCCGCCGCGAGGCAAAGATATATATATATATATATATATATATGTATATAACAACGGTTATTATACGTCTCGTTGATGAATGTAAATATAATGCGTAGTTTCTTTTTGATAAGGAACCGTGGTAATAAATGTATCGATTTACTTCAGCGAGCGTGAGTAATTTATAATGACAAATATTAATGAATAAATACTGTTTTAAAGTTATAGTTTCAATTGAGTTTTATATTTAATTAATTGGATTCATTGGAAGTAGATTTGAAATCCAAAAAGAAAAGGGCCACCTATAAGCACGAAGTCAAACAACCAGGGAGATGGGTATTCATTGTCTACAAATAGCCTTATCCTCTTAAACGGACAGTCGTCACGGACAAATAAGATAGTTCAATAATATCGATTAGTGCATTAAGCATTTTAAAGGTTTAAATAAATTTTTAGACTTTTCTTATTACTCATGCATTGCGGAGAAAATTACCAATATACCTAAAAGCGGAGTGTTATTGTTATTATTTTGGGTTTCATTGACTGTAATATAAATACATAAGAAATAATGTAATCTACTTATTAAGGGTAAGAACTACTTGGAATATTCATTCGAAAAAACTAAAAATGATAGTAAATGAATTAAAAATGCGCTACTGTTTCTATATCGATAATATATCGATTGGAGAAATAAAAGAATCATAATCTTTGTCTTCTGATTTTAAGTTGGTCGCTTACGTGGTAGTAAAACAAATTTAGATTTTTCGCGTAAAGTAACGGCATCGAAGAAATTGTTTCACATTCTAAATACGACTTTTATTAATTAAATTAATCAGTCAAATGATTTTTGATTGCTGAAAATTAAGCTCTACGCCTCTACCCGTGACTCTTTATTATAGTTATTAGATTTATAATTTATGCTAATATAATGTATTAGCTACTAACTTAAAATTGGAAGAAAAAAATTTCCTCGTGAGTTGCCTCCTTTTCCAACCAGACTTCGAGTTGTCTCCATTTCCAACCAGACTCCGAGTTGTCTCCTTTTCGAACTGGACTCCAAGTATAGTCTCCTTTTCAAACTGAACTCCGGGTTCTCTCCTTTTCGGACCGGGACCTGAGTGCTCTTCTATTCGAACCAGACTCCGAGTGTCCTCCTTTTCCAACCGGACTCCAAGTAGCCTCCTTTTCGAATCAGACTCCGAGTTGTCTCCTTTTCGAACCGGACGCCGAGTGGCCTCCTTTTTTAATTGGACTCCGAGTTATGTCCTTTTCCAACAGGGATCCGAGTAGTAGTCTCCTTTTCAAATCAGACTCCGAGTTATCTTCTATTTGATATGGACTCCGAGTCATCTCATTTTCGAATCGGACGCCAGGTTGTCTCCTTTTCGTTATTGGACTCCGAGTTGTTGTCTTTTCCAACCGGACTCCGAATGGTCTCCTTTTCGAATCGGAATCCGAGTATTCTCGTACATTATAGAGATTTTTGTAATTATCCTTGATCTTATTCAGTTTCGGATTCTTCTTTTATATTTCGTTGCTTTATATCAACTTAATTATCATTAGAAAAAGGGGATGTACAAAATCATTTGCGATAAAATTTTTAACATCGATTAATTGACAACGAATTTAAAAATATTCTGTCTGAAATTTGATCGCACGCATTCAAAACAACCCCGCAGCAGCGCCGCGTGCACATAATCATATAGGTGGCTCGCGCAGAATCGCCCTCTACATAGGTACCCCACAAGCTCCTCGATCTTTCTTCCCATTGTCGCGAAAGCTCTCTCTCTCTCTCTCTCTCTCACCCCTCGTTACACACCGCCAACGCATCCCCGCGCTCACGCACCACCAGCAGAGCAGCAGCACGCCTGCGCAGTGCAGCCTATACACCTCACGGTAGTGGCGCTGGCGACGTTGTCGGCGGCGGCGGCGGCGGCGGCGGCACCACAGTAGCCCGAATCAATATCGTCGCAGCCGAGCGCGTCGACGGGAGACGAGGACTCGGCCTCGCGCTCGCTCGCTCGCTGCTGCGCTGCGGCCCCTACATAAAGAGCGAGTAAGAGAAAGAGAGAGTGAGAGGGGGAAGTAAGACGACGAAGAAGAAGCGTAATCGCGAGAGAGGGCTTGCCTCTCTCGCGGCGCAGCAGCAGCTCGGGGGGCCCATCACCGGCGCGGCAGCAGCGCAGCATCGTCGTCAGGATGGCCGACACCGAGTTCGAGGAGTTCCGCTACTACTTCGAGCGGCTGCCCCAGCACCTCAAGGCGCCCATCACCAACTACACGTGAGTAAAGTCCGCAGTCTGTCGGCCTGTGCATATCCGCGAGCGCGCTGCTCGTGGTATAGCCGAGTAGGTAGTCTCTCGCATCGACCTCTCGTGTATAGACCGCCGCAGCCCTCGCTGAGGGGCTTTTATTCGTGACATATACAAGCGCGCGCGATTTCGCTGTCAAAGAGCTGACGTTTGGGCATGTCGCTCTACAACCTCTTCAAGATCTGCTTCCTAGTTTACTACGCCTGCTGGACCATCTGATGTAGGTAGGTCGTCACAGCCAATGCTGCCAGCCTGTGTGTACGTGTGCATACGTGTGGGAGGGAGCTTGAAAGCTCGGCCGATTAGTGCCGTTCGATAGCCCTTTTTCGGCTGCGCATATACTCTATATATGTATACATACAGCAGCTAGAGATGCCGCTCGACGCAGTTGCCGCGCTCGAAAATTCCTACTTTCGCGCACATATGCACATAATATATATGCATCGCGTAGACAAGGCGCAAATACGGTAAGTGGACCGTGTAGATCATCGGCCGATCTCGACTTGCTTCGCCATGCGCGGGTAATTAACAGTGCCTGACGTCAAACGAGCCCGAGATGAACCGCGTAATAATCTTCACCCGAATTTCCCGCTGCAGGCCAGAGGAGGCGCGAGTTCCGGGCATGAATATTTGAGGGCCGGCGCGTGACCTGAAAAACTTGCGCCACACCTGCGCTCGCTCGCGCTGCTGCACATGCATCGCCCCCGCAGGTGTAGTGGTATAGTATATGCGGCATATATGAAAAATTCCGAGATGAGTAATTCCGACGTCTCGCGGCTTTATCCCTCGGGAGCAGAGTGCCCCGAGCACGTATCATCATCATGCTACCTACATGTCAGACGGGAGTCACGTGACAGAGGGGGGTTGCGCGCGTGCGGCTCTGTACCCCCTCCCTCCTCGCGTCGATATATAAGAGAGCCGTGGCTGCACAAGCATAGGGGTGCGATACTGTATACATCATCTTTCTTCTTATTCCTCGCGCGCTCTCACGCTCACGCCTGCACTCGTAAATATCCCTGACTAGGCGACTCCGGAGAGCGTATCGATTGCAGCTGCGCCGACTGCAACTTGGAGTTTGCTAGAATGCTAGTGTGCAAGCTCCTCTGCGGGCAGCTCTCTGTTTTCTTTTTTTAATGAAACCACGGCGCGGCGCGGCACACTCGAGAGTGACGTCACGAGCGAGCGCGCTTATTAGGAAACAATGGGAGAGCCCGATACTTGGATGCTGTCGACGAGATGACACGTTGTGTCGCGGCGAGAGCGATACGCGCCACTCGGTGGGCGAAAGAGCTTTTGTCGAGCTGCGCGCATCGCCGAGATACATTTTTATGCAACAGGCGTCTTTTCTTTGGATATAAGGCGGCCCTGTGTGGCCTATATATGTATTGTGTGTGTGTGTGTACAATACAAGTTTTCGGAGATTAGCCTGAGGAGATAAGGCTCAGGGATAATGGTCTGTTAAAACGGCGGCGAAGGGTTGACGCGGTATTTTTATATTTTATACATATAACTCTCGGTCTCTGTTTGTGGAAAGCAAGCGATATACCCTCAGCTTTATTTTTCTGCAAAATAAAATTGGTTTATAGATAACTTGATACTCGCTAAGGGTGTTTTGGGCTACATACATCGCACCCAATCGATATTTTTAAACGCCCGTTGGGTGAAGCATGTCAATATGGTCGGCCGCCTGCCGCCCCCTTTGATACTTCATTTATGTCGTCCGCGTTTCCAGAAAATTCAATTCGACAGTATTTGTCACAGTTTAATTTTGCAGTCGTGCATATATTTCCTCTATCGCTCCGCGCTAATGTGATTTATCAAGGTTTATCGCACCGTGCAACCTTAGTCTTTTCGTTCGGCGATTGCATAATATTTCATGAGCGCTTAACATTATATCCTCTTTAACGGCGCATAGACGTACACTCGAGCGCGTTATTACGCAAACAGCGAGAAGAAGTACATTCATATATCGCACGGAACTCAGGATTTGACGACATATTGACAGCAAACATGCCAATCTTTGAAAACCCACATATCGCGCTTGTCAAAGCTATTTTCAACCCTCTTGTCGTCGTTTCCCAACAGACTCGTGCACGATGTCATGCTCGACGACTCGCCGACGTCGTCGCAGGGCAGCGACGGCGAGGTGGGCCGCTCCTGCGGGGGCGCGGCCGGCGACTCCGAGGACGAGGAGGTCGTCGTGCTCCACAGGCACCATCTCCATCATCACCATCACAATGAGAACCTCAGCGGGCACAGCTCGGCCGACGACAGCGAGGATTGCGAGCAGATGTGCTGCTCGTCCATCGTCGCCGACAGCGATTTCAGGTGTGTATTGATAAAGACTCCATGGCAATAACTTTTTTTAATGCATAATCTCAATAGAGAAACTTCTATTCTACTTTCTTTCGCATGGACTTTTTACAATGTTTTCTTTTGAAATTTTTCTTGTAAAACTACTTTACGAATAAAGTTCAATGATAAATTTACGATACCAAATACTGTAGTGCTCTTAGAATATTCCATGCGGGTATCCCTGATAGTGCTTCTATATGATGCAGTTTTATTACACCGAAGGATACATATATATAGGCCTATAGTATCTCTCTTTCGTTACACATCTTTTAGCAAAATCGTACAAATGCAGATATAGTAATAATAATGAACTACTTTTTAAAGTGGCTACTGCAGTGAATGCGTAGCATGCTCGAATAACGTACAAGCCAGAAAACGAACCTTTTGTGTAAATTCTTCTTCATAACTGCTACTTTACTCAAGTGATTTAAAATTAGAACATTCCGTGCGATGTAGGTAGCTGATGAAAAAAAAAACTAGACCAGAAAAGCTATGCGGATATAGTCTTTGCGTTCATTCTTATATTATCACTTTTGAAACTTTCCTGTTAACTTCCAATTTTCTAAAGTATAACAAATAAAAAAATATAGAGAAATATTAACTCATACAAAAGTTTTAAATTAGCACTATTAAAAATAATCTATTTGTACTCGAAATCAATTTATGCACTGTAGATATATGTTATGTATATTTTATCAATGAAAAGCACATAATTTCTGAATTAATAATTAGAAATGCCATTACTTTGAAAAAGTACGTATTTCTTTGATAAATTCTTAAAATACTTCCTATTAGACTCGATTGACTTATACATCTTGCTAGTTTGACCATCCAATCTACCAAACATCATTCTATCGCTAAAATTCAAGCACCTTTTCCGCATTCCCCGAAAAAACTGCATCAAGCACCGTATACGCGGTCATTTTAGAGGCATGCTCGTTAAGCACGCATCATCGCGGCGCCCCGTAGTCAGCGTAGTTTATAGCTGAATCTTGGTATTGTGTTGCGCGCACCCGGGGATGACCGTTAGCTTGTTCGCCGGGCTGAGCAGCAGCGGCGTAGGCGGCGGTGGCAGCAGCGGAAGCAAAGGTCAGCGCGGCGGCCGCGACAGCGTCATCAGCGACGTCGGCGATTCCTGCTCGTCGCTCAGCTCCTGGCCCACGCCCGAGCATCATGCCCGAGGAAGCGGTGGACAGACCCAGCAGCAGACTGGCACGGAGCGCAGGCGCAGACGGCTACCCGAAATACCCAAGAACAAGAAATGTGAGTGTGGCGGGTGTTTATATGCGTGGCTGGAAGGGGGGCTGATTTACGGTCATGAATTTTCCGATGAGGTGAATCGATGGGGGCAGTTCGCGTTCCCCGCGATCGTGTTTATACTACTTGGGAGCACGAATAGCCGCGGATCAGAGTGAATGATTGTATGCGTGGGCGGGGGTTGGTTAAAAAAAAATCGACGCGGTTATTTGGTTTATAGCTGATTGATTGTATTATTTGGGGATGTAGAAGGACGTGGAGTTTGTTATATACTCGTTGTTCTTCTACTTTATTTCTATTTACAACATACCTACATAACGAATATATTTATAAAGATTCAGAATGTCAAATGTTTAATGGAGTACGCGACGGCAAAATTTAAAAAAATGGATATGAAATGTTATATAAGAGAGAAGAAAGCAATATTATAAAATGGTACAATTTTCTCTTTACTGACATGCATTAATAATATTCTATATGTGAATGTTTAAAATACTTCTCATATAATCTAATAAAGTTGAATACACTTCATTGAAGATCGATTTGTAGGTTAATGTTAAATCTGGATATTGATAAAGTAAGAGATGTGCTATATTTCTTTTGGACCTGTATTGGGCAA
>JAPYZO010000231.1:0-41802 GCA_030522905.1 Torymus flavipes | reverse complement strand
TCTCAAGATTCCACGGTAATAAACAACTCTTGTTCTTTTAAGACGACACTCGCGTACATCCCCAAATTGGCAATGGCCGTAAGGATGATACGGCGCAAGGTTGCGATCTGGAACGAGGCCGGTTGGCTCCTCCGATACGCACACGCCCTTACCTCGCCCCCTCCCCCACTTTTTTTTGTTCGCTCTCATACTCTCTGTAGTTACCGCGTTTGCGTTCTCGCTTTCGCAAGTGCAATTAGCGCGCAATTAAGACGCGCGCACACGTACACGGCTCGCGTATACGTCATTGTTTAGCAGTGCACTTTTTGAGCTTGATCGACTTGATACATCTCTGCACAAGTGTAATCCGCTCATATATGGGAAAATGCGGGCAAATGGAACTCGTATATAGCTTTGTTTACGAGAGCAACTTGGAGAATGTTTGTTCTTGCATTAAGCGGTTGTTTCAGATAGACAATGATAACGCGCATAGATTAGAAATATAATCGTGCTTTAAAACGAGACAGATTGAAGAATTTTCACGAAAGGATAAAATGTAGATTGCAAAAGTATTAAGTACGGAGGAGACATTACAATATTACAGTAATAATTATATAAATTTTATTTTGTCGCCTTTGCTACAGCATATCCTGGGGCAAGAATTATATGTATCATAAAATTTATTTTGAGACTTTCCGTATTATTACTAAAAAATTTCATATTCAAAAATATAAAATTAGACGATAATGTAATTTACTGGTAGGGGCAGGAGCAGTAAATATATTTCTTAAAAAAAGAAAAGAAAGAAACTACCGCTATAACTTAACATACGTAAAACCGAGCTGAACTCCGCATATTATGCAATGTCGCTACCAAATAACTCCGAGAAGCCGGTCAATGGAAGGATTAAAATCCCATCGAAAGACATAAGATATATTCCGCTCTCCCTACTTATATACTGGCGTCTTCGCGCGCCCTCGTGCAGAATTCGTATTTTGCAACGACGAAATACGCCCGCGGGCGATGCTCGCTCTGGTTTCTCTCGCATCATTATGCCTCCTCGGTGCGATTGATTAATTTTTGCGAGAAGGAGAGGGAGACACCCGCTCCTCGTTGCGCAACGGAGCGAGAGTCAGCCCGAAAAATTGCCTTTGTGTACGAGAAAGAAGTGGCCTCCGTGAGAATCGCACGCGGGGGGCATATATGCGTATGGATATTCACCGACAGACGACAATGAATATTTACAAGTGGGCCGACTGGTATGGGATACAGACGATCAGCAGTTTTTTTTTATACCAAGTATTTCCATATAGTAAGGCACAATTTACAGAATATAAACATTGTTATTTATATAACGATATGGGAGGCCTTACGTTAATGTAAATGGCAATATGGTTTTCAATGAATTTTACGAATACCTTGCATAATCGATGCTTATTACAGTTAAACTTTTTGCAATGAAACCATTTACCGGGTGCAAAAATGTCCATTATTCTTCAATAATATCGTCATTAGCAATCATGAATTGCTTATAATTAAAACTACGACTATAATTATAGCGAACCTACTTCCATTTTATTATGCAAAACTTTTAATAATATGAATATAAAAGTGAATTTTGTATATTCATGTTTTGGTACAGTGTATAGTCTGTTTAATTGCCATTTCATAATAAATATTCGAATTAAAAATATTTCTTTTTTTTCATATTTTTCATCACGTATATCAGTTATTATTATAAACGATTTTTAGTAATTTAAACGTGAAATTCAAAGAAATTTTAAATTTTTAAATTTGATCATAAGATTCTTGCAACATAGCCCTTAGTCCGATAACAACAGCTAGCCAACAGGTGGGAACGCCGCGCTTGCTACTATACTTTTTCGATTGCCTGAATCACGCATTCATTATTTGTTCTGTAATAGCAGCCTATACCATAAATCGTGGAAAATCGCGTAACCCGCCGATAATCCTATCGTCATCGATTGTCCGCGCATTCCCGCCCTTGTTCGGACTTATTGAAAATCACGTATACACCTACCGGAAAAAGATCCTATAGAGAAGAAATCGGTAAGTTCGCTGCGGCGGAGGCCGATTACGACATGACATGGGAATATAAATCCTCGAGTTGTCAGTGGATTGATAACTGGTCGATCGCACGTCCAGTGTGCGCGGGAGACGGAGTAATGAGTGGCGAACTGCTCAACGAGTTAATTAGAGAACTTGCGGTGTATTTGAAGGTAAGAAGTAACGATTTGTAAGCTCACGGGGTAGACTGTTATTAATATGTAGGTTCGATTGGCTTGGAAGACTGAACTTTATTAGATTGCGATGTAATCATCAGTCACTTGTTTATCAGCTGTCTCTCTTTTATTACCGTGAAATAAACTTTCACTTTTTTACAAATTGAAATGAGAGTCTTATATTTTCAAAAACCCAGTTTTATTTCACCATTAAGAACAAAAAAAGATACATATTGCCGAATTAATTTTTCTTTTGAGATTCAAAAATAGTTTTTATTATCAACGTTTAAACGAACATTTAAAACTTATTCAAACTTGTTCAGTCATTTTTGACAAACAAATGTATCTTTCATTTTTCTCTCATTATATGTACAAAACTCTTCTAAAAATAAAAATCTAATCGCAATTTAGTCGAGAAAGATAATCTGAGGTGTACATTTAATGAAACAAATGAAAACTCTACTTATATATCAATCATGTCACGTACTTATCTTATTAGCTCAAAGAGAGCATGAACCTTTTTCTGCATTCACGTGAGAATGAAAACGATATAGAGTTAGACTCAAAGGGTAGAAAGTTAAGCGACTGGGCATTCGGACGATGTCGAAACTGTGCCACTTTGATTATCTCTCATCCCTTGTTGAGCTCATGGCTCCGCGTTTATTTGTCTCGTGCGTTGTCGCATTGCGTCTCCGCTTTGTCTGTGTAAGTAAGTACACGGCGCCGAATTGGACTTTTGCGAAAAGTGAAAGCTCATCACATTACTTGCTCGTGGGCGGCTCGTCCTTCGTGCATTGCCGTTATTTAATCGAGACGCCCCGAATATCGAGCATAAATATTGTGGCAGGCTTTTCAATTTGCTCGGAGATTAATCGCAAGATCGCGAGTCCTTGCGCAATCGGGACTCGAGAATATGTAGATGTTTTCGTTGATCAGGCAGGAAACTCAATGATACGTCGTGAGTTCAACTGCGTGGGGCAGGTTGAATAGCTCCAATGTTATAGCGGTTTGGACTGATTGCTTCCTCGCTTATGAGCCTCATGAATTATTAAATTCTATTTACTTACGAATAAAGAGTATGTTGTTTATTCAATTTCTATACTTATATATTGTTAAGAGTTTATTTATTCTCCGATGTTATAGTGAATCTTAACATAAAGCATTCCAATGAAAGTATTTTCTTTGTGTGCGAGAAAATACCGATTTATTTGTTAATGCAATTCTATGTATTTTTTATGCCTCCGAGCTTTCAAAATTCTAAAGAATGTTTATTGAAAATAAAAGGATAACTGCAATAATGGAGCATTAATAGAAACTAATTAAATATATCAATCAAGTTATCTGATAGAATAAACTTTCGAAATCTTTTACATCTCCCTCGCGCGCGTCTATTTAGAATATAAAAAATGTAAAATAATTGTGTTCAAACAATTCACATTGAAGTTTAATTAATTCGCCTGTAAAATGTAGCAATAAAAACCATAAAAAGCAAACTAATTCCAATTGCCGAAACATCACCAATAGGAAATAACTAATTCGCATTGAATTTAATTCCTAGTAGCTAGGATATGAAGAAAAAAAAGAAATAACCGTTCGAATAACTCGCAATAAATCTCATAAGTTATTTAAGCGCGCGCACGATTTTCCTATTCACGACAATTAAGCGCAGCGGAGAATTTTTTAATCCATTCTTACTCCCGGCCACTCCCGATTGTGCAGCCAGCGCAGCGTCTAATCGCAATGCGCGTTCGTCGACCTTCACCTTAATGTAACTACAACGGATCGTTGCGCCACCAATCGGAAGCCACCGTGATGTGCATGCGGGCTGGATTTTCTATTCGTGGCTGGTTTTCGAGGATAAAGAAAATTGGGATAGCACTTTTATCCTTCCTCTGTTTTAACATAGGAAATAGCCGTTCGACACCGCCCGTTAAATTAATTTTCCACGCGTCGTTGCTTTCGAGAAGTATTATTTTTTATTTTATATCTTGCGATATGACTGATATACGACCGTAAGTTATCGATATCAGAGGCTCGTACTGCGGAGGGATATGCGCCAATTCCTATTATACATGTAACACCAAGAGATAGTCTTCCGCCTGTTATGGCTCATTAGAATTTCAAAGTGACATGCGCTTTTCTACTTTCTATGTATAAATATTCTCGTGGATTTATAATATGCATGAAGCCGAAAAAAGTAGCTTAAGAAATATATATTTCAAATAAAGATTCAGAATAATCGCCTGGCCGCAGTATATCATCACCTTTCTTAATTCGCATGCGCCTTCGCAATTCGAGCGATAATATTTTCAAAAGAAATAAATATCTATCGTATATCAATATATTTGCATAAGATGATTTAACAACGCTCCCAACGTATAACGTAATTTATGTAAATATTAAAATTCGCACAAGTTGCATTTGCCTGATTTTCAGATATTTGTCTTAAAAAGGTTTTTTTTTCTAAAATCCAGTCATAGATTATTTATTTAAACACGAATACATATTTATGATAAAAATTTATTGTTCATTTTTTCTTGATTTTATATTCGATTGTATGCTAATTTTACTAATTATATTATATTTCAGCGGTCAAAAGTCTTCGAGATAGCGCAAAGGAAGCGAATCCTGAACTACGGTTCGTTTTGTCCGTCAACGACGAAAAAGAAATTCTCAAGAGTTCAAATAAGTCGAGGCAAGAGGCTGGCAGTAACCTAATCAATACTTTAAAAGAGGTAAGAGAATTATTAATATAATTTAGATAAATATTTATTTTGTTTCTCACACAAATAATAAATTAATATTATCATTGGTTTATTAATACCATATTAAACAGTACTATTCAAGCTGTTTGTTTAATATTCATTGCTAGAGTAAGTACTCAAATGAGACTTTTATGAATACACAATAAAATTAATAGAATTTACGCGTGAGAAAAGTTTTTAAAGATATTGTATATGGGAAAAACATATCAGACGCGTAAGAATTATCTGGCACTTGAGTTACGTAAAGAAAAAGCTATTTAGGCTATGCCGATCAGCTACATCGACGTGTCAGGGAAAAGTGATAATCGGGTCCACAGGCTATTTTGCGACCATGAAACGGAGCTGTTCATCACTGTATGAAAAAGCCCGCAAGCGCATAGGTCGACGGCCCGCGGCTTTTCTTCGTTCCTTTCTCCAGCCGCGCCGTCGCCTCGGGCCACCGATTGCGCGACGACCAAATCGCTCTCGATTTTTTCGCACTCGCGATTTCGAAGAGGCAATGAATTACGTCTCAATTGTACCCGCCACTGTCTTTTTCTAATAGTTCTAGCTCTCCAGAAAATTGTACATGTCTTTCTTTCACTTTTATTTCGACTCGACGTCGCAGTGCTTTATTTTATCGCGAAGACTGCCATTACTTCTTTTTCTCCTAGAATTTTTTCTCGCATACTTTATGTCTTTTTGCGTGTCTTTGCGAAACGGCAACGGCTGCGGAACGCGTGGTGGCGGTTTTCACGCGGAACCGTTCATTCATCCTCGGGCAAGCAATTTCTCTAATTGATCGTCTAATTGCTGAGAAATTTTCAGTTCGCTCGCGCGATATAATTGTGTTAAAAATAATGTTACGCGTGGATTGGAAACTGGTTCTCGATAGTCATATGTACACGCTCATTAATTTGATGATATTATATTTTCGAACGCTCAACTGTATATTTTAATCAATTGATGCATAGCAATTTTAAAACTTATTCTACATCATTAAAGTCAATAAATACTTTATAGCTCTGTTGAATGTTGAATATTCTATAAAATTTTCATGTTTGTCGTATCAACACTCAGCAATTATTTGCGGCCATATTAAAAAACTTTTTTATATGATGATTCATGAGAATCCCATCAAATGTTGTATGCGGATATACTTTATTTTGTGATTTATGAATGAACAAATAGCGACAGCAAAAATCAATCAAAAGAGAGACACAATTTTCTGGATAATTCATATCAGATATGATTTAGTGTTGGAATTTCAGAAGATTGAATGAAGTAGATTTTCTAACAGTGCTTTTCTTACGGCATTTTTTCAATTAAGTAAACACGGTTATTCCGCAATTTACTGAATAAATAGGAAAACCGTCATTTTCGACGTTAATACTTCAATAATTTTCAACTGCAGTGAAAAAATATCGCATTAATATGGTCTTTAAGAAATTTTATGATGTACTCAATATACATGCATTTGTCTGAAACGAATGAAAATCCAACACGGTAATTAACGTTCATGAATATTAAAAAGAAACTTAAAAAATTATTACATCAGCTGTCATCTAAACCACACAAAGCGATTAATCTCGGATAAAATCTTCTTTACGCGTGACATAATCCTCGTACTTATCTTTACTATGAATGAAAAAAAAAGAAAAGATTTTCGTCGTTGTTTCAAGGTCGATGGCGTGGAGTTGAATGCTACGGCTGGCAGCAGAGCTCGTCTCGTTTCCTTCATCAAGGGCTTGAAGGACGAAGCGACGAACAAGAGCATGGACAAGATGATTCTACTGGCATTGCCGACGAAACCCGAGGAGTTGGCTAAGCAGTTCGAGCTTAAAGAGCTCTCCAAGTACGTGTCTCTTGTAATGTTTATTTCTGTATACGCGGTTCTCGCTGCACGGTTGAGCTCCTGGTTAAATGCTTTAACAACTCATCTCTGATGCATTTTTCACGTCGTTGCCGAGCGTTTTAAAAGAGATAAAAAGTATTTAGGTTTAGGTAAAACCAGATAACTTGCAGTCGTTAAAATTGACATACTTTTTACAAATACTAGACTTATTTTTTAAATTCAAGACGCTAAGTCTTAGCTTATTGTTAAAGCTTGAGGAATGCGAAAAGTGTATATTTAAATTCATTTTAGATATAAATATACTACTTCTTCTTCAAATTCTTTGTTAAAAGTGGTAAGATTTTTTCATTTTATAAAAATAAATTTTCTGACAAGTTTAACAAAAATTATAAAATTGAAAAACAAAACATTTATAAGCACTATTTCCAGAAATATGTTTTCAAACCGTGAGATGCAGTTGTTAATTGTAAAAGAAATATTAGATTAATAATTTGAGGTTTATTTACCCAACTAAATAATTCAATATGAATTGAAAGAGCTCCCTAATGCTTTCAAGTTTAATAATTTAATAAATTAAATATTAAAAGGGATAACATTTTTTAAGGATATTAAATAAATTACATTGTCGTATAAATATGTGATTAAACTAATTATTAATAATTAACGGGATTAGGATAAATTCAAACAATTAGAATCTTAAATAATGATTGAAAATTTTCTCGTCAGATATGTCGATCTCTTTACGGTTGCGACTCACTACTTACGGGACACCGATGAGGCTTATCGGGCGTTTCATCCATCTCGGCTGATGGGCCTTTTCGACATGCTCAACACAGACAGTCTTGTAGACCTTATCAGCGGCATGGGTGTACCCAAGCAAAAAATCGTGATCTCGGCACCAACAAGTGCTTATAGGTTCACACTGAAGAAATCCGAGGATAATACGCCGCGGTCAGCGACACTCGAGGAGCTACCTGTTGCCATCGATCGCAAAAAAGTACGATACGTTCTGTGACTCCAATATCAAATGATCTTCATCGTCTTTTTTGCGAATTCTAGATGAAATAATTCTTTTCTTTATTTTCAATGCAGTTATGCGACGAGATGAACGACGGCGAATGGACAGTGGAGAGAGACGAGGATCTTACGGCTCCTTACGCATTCAAAAATAATACGTGGATTGCTTTCGAGGATGAAACGTCTTTAAAAATTAAGGTACGCATTGTGTTTCAAGGTTGACTCTGATAGATGGATGAGTGACAAATTTATGTTTTACATTTGAACATGTCTCGGAAAAATTTTATAAATTCTCTCAGCAAACTATTAATAAATTACTGTTGATTGATAGTTACTTAATAATATTCTTCATGTATATACGATATTATTTCAAGTTTATTAAAATTTCCTTATTTTCAAAAAGTCAGAAAATTTACAGGAAATCTTACTTATTAATTACAAAAATAAAAAATTAATTTTAATTTTCAACTGTATCAAAATATAACTAAAACTGTATTTATTACATCATTTTTTCAGGGTAAATACGTGATTTTAAGAGAATTAGCAGGACTAGGATTACAAGGCGTAGAATTTGATTTGAAAAATGAATGTGGAATGTCTGTTACTGAATCAGTGCATCGAGCCTTTGAGGAAATGAAAAGAAAAACCAGGGAAGTGGTACTTTCTTCGTTGGAAAAAGATTTGAAGGTAATAATGTAATTCTGTTTATGATAACCGTATCTGCTACACGGTAACAATTTCATTTACCCAACGAGTATCTGAGCTCAAACGCTCGGAAGGTAAGACACGTAAAGAATCAGATCGTAAGGTAAAAGTGAAAGTCAGTGACTTCCACTAGCTGCTTGGTTATCTGTATAGCTTAAATTATATAGTGCTGTCATCTATTGCTAAGGGTATTTTTATATTTAAAAAACTGATGCTCAAAAGATTTTATTTTCTGAAAACAAAATTTGAAAATAGATAGTTTTGAGGTAATACGGTAACAAAATGTAATACTCGATGAACTATTAACATAAACTTATTAAATTATTAAAATTTTATAGAAAAACTCTTATTTATTATAAACACTTAATTAAAAATATATTATAAAAAATTATATACTTTATTACTAAATTTTCAGGGTACTGAAATTGCATACTCGAGGCACGTAAGATCATCTGATTATAGAATTGTACGAATAGTAGACACTGAAGGAAAAATTCGTGCAGTTCGTGAAAATACTCAAACAGCTTTTACATGTGCTCGGCAAGGATATTTTGTTCACCCTAAAAGCTGTAACAGGTAAGATTGTATTTTTAATTATGAGATCATTTTTTGATCTTTTAATGCAATAGTTTATTTATAATTAATAAAATATTAATAAAATTATGGAGCTCTTTTAATTTGTGTACATGGTATTTTTAAAATACAGGTTTTATCGCTGTGTTAAGTTTAATCAAGAAATTGATAATTATTCGGTTTTCGAATTCGATTGCCCAGCTGGATTGGCTTTTGACGAACGAGCGGAAGTTTGTGTATGGCCAGGATCATTGTCAAGTGGCTCAGCATGTCCTGGTAGCAGTGAAATCGAACCAGTATCCCATGGCAGATTTCGCTGTCCAAGTCAGCCTGGTTTTTACGCAGACCCCCAAAATTGTAGATGGTTCTTCGCCTGTTATGATCTTGGTAATGATCTTTTATAAAATAATATAGAGTAAAACGAATAAATAGCATACAGTAGAAACGAGGTTAAATTTTTATAAAATTTATAAAATTTATATTGTTGACTAAATCTTACTATTAAATAGGTTATTGATTGATTATTAATTTACAGGTGGCCCAGAAATGGTTCCTTATGAATTCCGCTGTCCCTTTGGCTTGGTATTTGATGAACAAAGATTGATTTGTGAATGGCCGTGGAAAGTACCAAACTGTAACGGTCCTGGACATGGTGAGGATCATCATATCTATAATTATGGTGGAACTTATGGTGGACAAGGAAACGTACACGGTGCAATAGAAGGACAAGGAGGTTTTATTGATGGAAGCGGATATGCTGCTCAAGGTGTTGAGAGTGGGCATGGAATTTCTTACGGAGCTGGATCCTATCAAGGACATAATTCTGATGCTGTAAAAGACACCGGAACTTTAGTTGGCCATGGTGCACATGGTTTTGTTGCTGGAACATCTGGAGCTGGATATGATGGACACAACATCAATACAATTGGCGTTGCAGGGGGCAGCGGACATGGAAATAATTTTAATGTAGCTAGTGGCGCTGGAAATGGAATCGCATATGAACGGCCTGCGTACAATACGGCAGGAGGAATTGCATACCAGGGACAATCTCATACTGTAAATCAAAATGCTGGGGACGGAATAGACCACGGACAATCTTATCATCCAGGTGGAACTCTTTTAGTAGAAACAGGACATGATGAACATTCGTACAATGCCGGTGGCAGTACGGGATCAGCATCAGACTATGATGAACAAACCTACGTAACAACTGGAGTTAATAAAAATGGAGTTGGAATCGAGGGATCAACTTATTATACAGGAACAAGTATCGGAATAGAAAACAGTTACGGTGGACAAAGCTATAATGCAGGTGGAATCAGTGGATCAGTAAAAGGAAATGGTGGACAGGCTCATGCTACAGGTGGAGTTTCTGGAGTAGAAATAGGGTATAATGGCCAAACGTGACAAAGTCCTACGTACAATTCAGCTGGAGCTGCTGGAGTTGGAGTAAACTATGATGGACAAAGTCCTACGTACAATTCAGCTGGAGCTGCTGGAGTTGAAGTAAACTATGATGAACAAAGTCCTACGTACAATTCAGCTGGAGCTGCTGGAGTTGGAATAGATTATGGAGGTCAACGTCCAAATGTCCCAGAATCTGCAGGAGTAGATTACGATGGACAAAATTACAATGCCGGAGGGACTATTGCAGCGGGAATAGATTATGATGGGCAAAATGTTTATTCAACAGGAGATTTTGGCCCAGGAGCCGGTCAGCAAAATACAGGAGATACTGGAGTCGACTGTGATGGCCAAGTTCTTGTACAACCTGGAGTTATTGATGCAAATGGGGCGGATGTTGGAAGAGAAGTGGTTAATAATAATGGATTTGATAGTCATAACGTGAATATAGGTAGCGTGGATAGTAATAAAGGAATCGTTACAAATTCAGCTGATTATGATGATCGGGGAGGTGTTACTGCTACCGGTGGAATTGGACAAAGTGCTATTTATAATACTGGTAATATTAAAACTACTCAATTTAGTTCAGAAGGCGCAGGAAGCACTATCGGTGTAAATAATTTTGCTGGAGATTCACGGGCACCCACAGGATTTACGACAGCGCGTCCAATCGATTTTACAAATGGGGTAGGATCTACTAGTAGATACCCGACAGGCGCACCTACTGAATTTACAACAGTTAATCCAATTGATTTCGCAAAGGGTGCAAGTTCTACTACTGGATACCCAGGAAGCGCAGTTACTGGGTTTACTACAGTCAGCCCAATAAATTTTGCTGGTAGTACGGGTGCACCTACTGGGTACCCATCAAGTACTGTTACTGGATACACAACAGTCAGTCCAGTTGATTTTGCAAATGGCTTAGGGTCAACTAATGGATATACAGCAGGTACCACTGCTGGATATAGTGCTGATATAACAAATGGTTACACAGGAGGTGTTGTCACCAACTATGCTGCAGATATAAACAAAGGATATACAGGAGGTATTACTGTTGGCACTGCTGGTTCAACTGGATTAAATAACTTAGCTGTTCAAGGAGGGCTATCAAGTGGAGTATCTAATGAGCAATATAGTACTAATTTTGCTGGGACAACAGCTGGATTTGGCAATTCAGCCCAAACTGGTCTCTTTGGTGGTGTAAATACTGGCAGCACTACAGGCGGGCAGAGTAATACTGTATTTGACGTTGGTAGTGTACAGTACGGTGGTATAACTGGGCCGATATTGTATAATTCTACATATGGTGCTAATCCTGGATATCCTCCTTCTACTATAATACCATTCGTACCAAAAGATAATACCGTGAATACAGTGGATTATTCAGGAACAGGACCTGTTAATTGTAAGTAACTCAAAAGCTAACATTCACTAACATCATATTCATCATATATAATCTTTATATTCGCTATAGCAGTAATTTACCATTCCCACATAGCTATGGGACTAACATCTACTGAGTATTTCGGTAAAGAGTATACGAATCAAGCTGAAAAAAGTTTTGCAACACAGCGACCAGGATTTACATTTAACGGACGTACCAAAAATTTCTATACTGGAATGAATGCTTATGACAATTCAAAAGTGAATTTAGGTAATTTTAGTAATTTTGAGTTAGTAGATTAATTGTAAGGAAAAAGTAGAAATTTTTTATTTCAATAATGACAATAATTCATAAGCATTTGAATTATTTTATACAAAAGTAAACTAAAAATCAATTATTAGATTGAAAAATTACTAAGATATATTATATTCCAGGCGTGAAATTTATAAATTCATTGCAATGCAATTAATTTGATTAAACGGCTTTAAACAATTACGCTTTTTTTAACTAACTACTGTACTAAAAAATAAGCTTGGATATTTCATCTTTCATTTATAAATAATTCGTTTACTTTTTTAAGCTTAGCCTGTGCAATCTTTGTTTCGCATAACTTAACATTTTCCAATTTTTTATTAAATTTTCCAAAGTTCAATTAAAAAATATGTTTTTTCATATATAGAAGAGTCATATTGACATTAACATTTCAAATAGGGAACTATCTGATTTATTATTACAAATTATTACTTACAAGTATTTACTTGTTTGAAATTTGTCTATATTAATATGATTAAACTTTTTTAATTTTTAATTTATATAAATATAATAATTTTATAAATGATTCATATATGCTTGTTTGTTAAGGATGTTATGGCTATATAATCCCTGTCAAAAGGTAGTTTTTAACGTTAGAATTAGAACTGCGATAAATAATTATATGGAATAATTAACGATTTTTACGTCCAGTTTGACTGTGCGGAAATGCAATTTTAATATTGTAAGCTTTAAAAATCAGAATTCGAAGCAAAATTGACGAAGTTACATTATTTTATCAAAATCTTTAAAATATTGTGGACTATACTATTTGCATGATAATAAGTATTAATGAAACTTTGTCAATTTTGCTTTGATTTATGATTTTAAAGGCTTATAATATTCAGATTTCACTTCCATACACACGTACTGGACCGAAAAATCGTTAACTATTTCATATAATTATTTATTGCAATTCACTAAAAACCAACTTTTGGCAGGGACGATATAGCCATAACATCTTTAAACCAATTATTCTTTATTATACTAGCTTTGCTAATCAGGCTGATTGCAGGTGTGACTATTGTAAATTCGTTAAACATAATAATTTGTAACTGTAATCCATTTATTGAAAATATTTTAGCTGGTATCACACCTTCTATAACATTGGTTCGAGATGGAGTATATAATACCGGTGGTACATTCTTTGAAAGTTCCCGAACCCCTACAGGAACAACGAACTTTAGAAATCCTGCAATTTCTACAGTAAATTTCAATGCCGATGTTGACGTGACCAATTCTTATGGAAATTCTCCGCTTATGGGCTCAAGTATTACATCAACCAATAACGACATCACAAAACTCCCGGAAATTACCGGATCACCTAATAACTTCAGATTTGATGGAACTACTTCTGGAAATACAGCATTTAGAACTGATTCTAATAGTGGTATCTTCTATAATCAAAAAACTACTGGTCCTCAGAATGGATACACAGGTATTGGTCTTGCAAAAATATCTATTCCAATTTCAGTGTCCCCAGCAACACTAGTTTAATACTATAATGGCGAAACATTTTTATATTATAATATATATTTTGATTTATGTCATTTTCATTCAGCTAAAATTCTATTTTATTGAAAAATATGTTTAAACTGTGTTTATATTCATAATTTTAAATTTCAACTGATTTCAGGCACACCAGTTTCAACAGTCATACCATTAACTACTCCTCGACCTGCAGTAGAACTTGATAACTCAAGACTCTTTGGAACTAATTTTATTGGTTCTACAACACTTTCTCCCACAGGAATAAACTCTTTTAATCCCTCCACGACGCCACAGACCACTGGATATAAAACAAATGAATATTATGATAATGGCGGACGAGGCACGATCCGATACAATAACGGTATAGTTACAAATAAAGTGGCGGAAACAGATATTCAAGATTATAGAACATCCTCTTCTTATACTAGAATACCCAATTCGTTTATTATTAATGCCGGAAACGGTGAAAATCCACAATCAACGATTCAAAACACTGGCAGTACAGATAATCAACAGTTTACCGAAGGAACGTTTACTCGAGAAGGATTTACGAAAACTGGTCCAACAAAAACGGGAATAACTACTGCTCAAGTAGGTGGAAGTGGTAGTTATGTAATAGGAACTGGAACGCCAAGAGTGAGACCAAATCCTCAGCACATTGGAGAAAATGCATTTGGAAACTTTGGTACCTCACCCAGTCCAACTAATCCACAACTGATAGGAGAACAAAATTTCGCTAATAACTTTGGATTCACAGGAACTACAGCAAATTCCGAGCTTGTTACGCAAAGGCCATTTACGGCAAAGGTTACAGGTAGTGCTGGAACTGCTAATTATGATGCCAGAGATAATGCAGCAAGTTTTGGCACAGTAGGAACGACTAACAACTTTGGAACAAATTCTGGACCTGGTACAGTTAGTGGATCTACGGGTTATTCTTATCCGAAACCAATCGTACAATTAGAAATCAAAGGGATATCAACTACACCTAGGACTCCAACTACGTTAATCGACGCTTCAACGCCATCTCTATCGAATGTTCAAACTCTTAGTAATCAAAATTCCATTATAGTAGAATCAAATGGAAATGATAAAAGTTTCTCTTCTACTCTATCTCCAATTGGATTTACAACTGGCCAGCTAGAAAATTTCAAAACAACAGTATTCCAAGCTGCTAAATTACCTCAATCAGTTTCCACAGTTCAGCCTGTAGTAGACACTGGTTTTAACACTGTGATATCTTCAACGCCAATACCAATAGTTACAAGTACGCAAAGACCAATATATGAAAAAGAAACGTTTTCAACTACACCAAGAACATATTTGGACTTTGGTGCCTCCTTCGAACAAGGAAATGACTATACTTCTATTGCTCACGGATCCAATGGCAATTTTGAATATTCTGATATTACAGCTAACGTTGCCCCCAATACTTATGGGCAAAAGATTGCAGGACAATCGACATATGGTAATATCAATTATCAACCTACTACAGTTGCTAGCAGGGTAAGAATTTTCGTACACTAACCATTACTTTTTCTATATACTAGTTTTAATTACTAATTTAGTACTTACTTTGACACGTCAAATAGCTTTTTAAATAATGAATTAAATAAATTTTCAGGAAAATAATAATAATAATATTTTGATTACATCTACTCATGGAGATTTTAATTCCTATGTACAAAGTGGAATAGATGGAAATATTCAAACAGGACAACAACAAACTGATTATGCGACGGGCTTTGGCCCGACGGTGACCATACCAAAACAGGTAAAGATAAAAAATATTTGTATAGTTTATACGTGTGTCCGTAAAGTTTTTTCATGAGTTATACGACATAAAAATATTAATGAATTTTAAAATTTATTTAGGTATATCTACAAAGTAGTACTATAGCACCTGAAGTTGGTGTTACCTTTAGCAAACCTGTTATAACGGCTGAACTTTCAGAGGCTCTACAAACTGTAAATAAAGCCAATTCTAATTCTCAAGGTTTCAATAATCGCGTTTTGAATAATCCATTCTTGAGCAATCAAGCTTTTAATAGAATTTCGGGCAATCAAGGTTCTGCTAATTTTGCTACACAAGGATCATCCAGCAGAGTTTTAAGTAACCAAGCTTCTTTGAACTATGCTAATAATTTAGGTTCAACAAACTCTGGAAATAGAGTTATAACCAACGGAATCTTAGGAAACGAGGATTCAATATATAATTCTGGACAAAATCAAGGTTCTAGCGGTCAAACCAGAACTCTAATTGGATCAAACGTTGTAACCTCAATTGGCGCAGAAAATATTAATGAAGATGTCATTCGTCAAAACTCCGGAAATCGTGATAATATTAGAATAGAAGCAGAATTTGATGGCAGAAATGATGCTAAATTAAATAGAGTATACAGCACAACAACTGCTCCGGAAGTTACAACATATGGAGGAGATTTTACTCGAACTCGAGGTCGTTTCGAATCTAGTTTAGTGTATAATAATAAGCAGGATCAAAATAGAAAAGTTATTGTAAAACTAAGTGATTTACACCCGCTGATTCTTGGAAAATTGGGTGCAGAATGTACTTGTAAGGCTGATCCGTTCGCAGTCTTCCGCAGCCCTAGCAGACCATCTTTACCTATAAATTCTGAAAATCTTGGACCTGTTGACCTCTCTAACTACGACGAGAGTGATATATACGTCGATGTAGATAGCGATAGAGAAAATGAAAGAGAAATAGCTTTCGTCCAAAATATACCATCAAATAAACTTGTAAAAACTTCTGGCGCTAGATTAAATGATTATGAAAATGATAATCACGGTATTGTTGTAAGCTCGAGGGGAGAACCATCTTCGACAACGTTCTTGCCATCCACCACAGCAAGTACAACTACTTATCTACCCCCATCCAGGCCTTCAAATATTTTCCTGCCATCATCAACCGAAACACCTTTAGCACCAGTCCTGACACAGAACCAGGCTGTATTCGGCATTAGGACAGAAAAGCAGCAACCACTATTAATCAGAGTTGAAGACGATAATACCAATAGAGCCTCATTCGATATCGGTCGAAGCAGATCAGGCAAAGCTCTACTCGACGGAGCGAACGGGTCGCCTAACGATTTTAGGGAAGGTGCATCCTTCGATCGCTATGGACCCGGTGGCTTAAGAGGAAACGACGAAACTCTACAAGCTGGTTTTGATTGCGCCAGGCCCGGTTTGTTTAGACATCCAAAGTATTGCAACAAGTTTTACGCTTGTCACTGGGATCAATGGAAAAAACGCTTTACGTTACACGTTTTCAATTGCCCAGTTCATCTGGCATTTGACAGCAGTGCTGGGGCATGTAATTATCCCAGTAAGGGTCCTGCTTGTCAAGACAACCAACTTCTCATATGAGATGAGAACACTGCCATGAATGATATGCATGACTAATTGAAAGTGTGCTTATGCATACTTAATTATACTATTAAAAATTGTGTACGACACTGTTGCTACAAATATCGCAATTTTATATTTTTATAAAAATGAAAAAATAGTTAAATAGTTTTAATTATTATTAGTTAAGAAAGATCATGTTACTTTATTAATACGTTTTCAAAACTTTTAAAGAATTATCAAGAAAACATTTATCTTATTTATACTACTTTTTCGGGAACTAAATTTAAAGTTAATATACATAAAATGATTTTTTATATTTCAGTGATGCATTTTACCACTTGTAATGTATTTATACAATTAATTATGAGTTACTGAACTACCCAATTGATATGATATTGTAAGATATACCCTAACATTTTGTTTCAATATGTGTTTGAATATATAAAATATTCAATATATAAAAAAACAGTATATAATATGTAGATCTTGGGCTTAATTTATAGAATCTTTACCTTAAAACTGCTAGTCCTTAATAAGTTGCAAAAGATTTGCAGTAATAGTTACTTTAATGTGCCTAAATGTATTGATCAAATAGGTTAAATATGTTTATTATCTCTCTATCAAGATCTATGTACTTTCTACATTACAATTGTAACAAACAAATCAATATAGTATTATAAGAAAAGAATAAAAAGATAAAGTATGCTTTTAAACACTGTAAATAAGTACTTCAACGAAGTAAAAGTGTAAATACAATGCAAAAAATGTAGTCTTTCTAATTCGATATATGTGTGTGTTATAGAAAAGAAGTGAAAAAGCATACAAAACAAAGTATGAGTCTAATGCTTATTTGTATTTTATAATAATATGTAATATAATATTGAACATTTGTATGTAAATATATGCTGATTATAAAAGATTGTGTATTTTCTTTGCACCTAACGAAACAATTGAACAAAAATATAGCTTTTTTAGAATATATTAACTAAATTAACCTTTGAGTGTGGGCGAACCGAACTATTGTTATTTTAATAACCACAAGATTTTATTAGCATCTTGGCCGTCTCTTAGCGCAAATATATTGCAATGTACAATCGACGACCCATATGGTGACTTTTCCATTTTTATGGTAATTTATTACGACTATTTAACATTTTATTTATTAATTATTATCATAATCGTTTTGTAGCCTTCAAAAGAGAGGAGTTAAAATACTCCTGAAAAGTTGGCCAATAAAAAACTATCAAGACCCAATATTGGTTCGTCTGATGTCCGTTTCTCCCACACTCAAGATTTACACTACGAAATTCTCTCATACATTATAATTATTAAAATATCCTTTAGCCAACTACTTTCAGAACGTAAGCGTTTGTAAATTTTCTAATACAAAGTCAACTTATCTAATTTTTCAATTACGATTTAAATTTTATATGATTTATACTTTAATTTAGTATAGAGGTTTTCATAATTATGATTTATTTTATTTTCAACTATCATTTTATTATACAGGATATTTATTTATTTGCACGATAGAATCTGTATTTAGAACGTAAATAAAGAAAGTTTTAGTTTAGAAAGGAAAATCTATTAACTGTTTGCTAAAATTAATTAATCCGTTGTAACTAATTTCCAGAAAATGAATCTTATTTAAATTCATAATAAAATTTTCATCTCTGTTATTTAAAAAAAATGGACTTAATAATAATGAAATCAATTATCATAACCGGTTGTACGTTACATTCACCGACAGCTAATGCAAGTTCAGTGAACTATAGTAGGCGTGGAAACTATTGACCAATAATTAAGCAATTGATGTTTAATACCATAACAATCAAAAGACTGTAAACAAGGGTCTTCATTGATGAATGTTGATAGAGCTCAGCAGTCGTTGAAAAAAAATTCAATACCTTCTATCGAGATAGCAGTGCTTGAGCCACAAAGAAAAAGAAAAGATATTAAAGTGACTCTCAGAACGGTACAGTTTTTATTTTGTCGAGAGGTGAAAGGATCATACTAAGGGCTCGGTGTGTAAGTACTGCTCAACGATATAACACCACGGTTAAGCGCGCGTGCCCGAACAAAAGTGAAAAAAGAGAAATTAAAGAAAGGATAAGTATATTTATACATGTAAGCCGAAATGGAAAGCATGTCGGCTAAAGCGAGGGTGCTCTGATGACCCAGTGATATATTTTCTGTATTTTGAACGGGAGGAAGCTAAATCATTATATACAGTCAATGTCTTAGTTTCTACTTATATATATAAATACAAATCGCAAATAAATATTCTCTGCAGGTTTAATTCTATCGGTTATAAGTAAAAATGTAAATTAATTAATTTCGTTGATTAGATTATATTATTGAAAACGTGAAAAAAAAATCAACGAAGAAAGTTGTTACGATATACGGAAAATGCAAATTTTTAGATATATTCTACATTTACATGTTTAAAATTATCTATTATTGTCAGTTATATGGTTATAGAAGAAACGACATTATTAGCAATTACATTAACGATTCGTCAATTTTGGAGACTATATTTTTATGCTTATCTTTTTTTATTTACAAGAGTGCATAATAATAATAATTCAGATGCCATATGGATAGATTATCATTAAAATAAATTTGTTAAAGAGTTAATAATTTTGTGAATACGAAAATTTAAAAGTTAATTAATTTAAATTAATTTAATTATTGTTCTTTCAATATTGCTTTGAATTTATAGTTTTTTTAATCAATTTTATTCTTTTCGTGGTTTAAGTGATAGCGGAACAGTCCAGCAAGACATAGCCAATAAAAAAGTAGGAGAAGAAGAAGAAAACACATTCTATAAAACAGACAATGAACATAAGAAAATACCTTGAGCGGAATTTTAATGATATCTATTCTTCTCACAGAATATGATTGTTACTATAAAGAAGCTACAGATTTGGATAAAAGAAAGTAACATTTCTTAATTTGATTTTGTTAGGTTTACACGAAGTAAAATATGTCTGTACTAATTCTATGTTTCACTGAGTTGCTTAATAAAAGATAAAAACTTTATCTTTATGCTTCAACGAAGTTAAAATAATTATATTTTCCACAATATTGCTGACACAAGCATAGGTTAATAATATAATGCTTTATTTTTGATATTTTGTGATTATTCTTTGAGTAAATGAAATTTGTTATAAGAAGAAAGGGTATATATACAGTTGGGCTGCTGGTGAGAATTGGTCAAGAAGCAATTATGTTGAGTTGTCCAGAAAGGCACTTTCATCTAAAAGCCAAAAGTGAACCAATAGCCCTATTCAGCGTCGAGCCGTATGCAATGTCAAAAGCGGCAAAAACGTGCTTCTGCGGGAGAAAAGTCGGCGAAGGAAAGGCGTCGGCGTCCATGCCGCGGTGGCTGCGGCGGGGAGGAAGTCGCGCCGCTGGAAGGAGGCCGCGGAAGTGATATAAAGCCGGGAGCCGAGCGACCGGACTCTGCAGCGCGCCAGAGCATCGCAGAGCCGAGGCGCGCCAGCGCCGGCCGCTGCCAGCTCCCACTTCTGCCTGTGCCAGACGCGCGCCGGCCGCTGCCCTGGACAGTCACTCTGCACACATCTGTACCGGCGAGTAGCGCACCATCTTACCAACATGTGAGTCCTTCTTTACATAAACGTAATTCTACGTATAATCGACTTATTTAAATTGTATAGTCAAGCTTGCAATGCAAATTAATTGTAGTAGCACACTTGATGTTTTGTGGACCTAATATAGTTAGTAATCTAGTTGCACTTTTCTGGATTAAAAATTACCATAAATCTTATTTCAGTATTTCAAAGTTTATTCAAAATTAGAATCAGCTTTCACTAAAGTATAGTGATATAGATCCTTCAAGCTTAATTTATGCGACGTAGAATATTATGTAAATGACTAAATTTGTAATTAATAAAATAGTTAATCAGATGCTTAAAAAGCAAAAACAAAAAAGCTTCCTTAAAACACTGAAATCGATTATATAAGTGGAAATTTTTGTACATGTATATAATCATTTGCCAACACATGGAACGTAAGCAATTAATTCTGAAGTGATTGTCAACGTTCCTTTGTAACGAGTTTTTTTTAAATCTTTTATCGCGATGCTAATTATTTATGTATTCGAAGATTACATAATCAGTACATGATGCATGTAGAAGTTGTATATTTTTAAATGACATTTTCCAAATCCGATATTTAACATTTTAAAATTATATTTTAACCGTAATAAAATACTTGGAATGTACTTTAAAAACTGGTTACGATTTAAAATCAAGTAGTTGGTGAAATGAACGCGGTTTAACGTTAAAGAATAAAAGCCCTGGTCCACCTACTCAGCTCTACATTCACTTCTCGCGTTCTCCAAGTTGCTACCATGTCTCGAACTAATGTCGAGTAAAACCTTGAGACTTTGCAGCCGCTCAGCTGTCATTGCGACTGCATAGAGTATAACGATTTTATTCAGTCCCGCGCGAACGTGCGTTTCGCCAAGACGCGGCTCGTTGAGAAAGTGAAAGGTTTTTCTCTGCGACGCCTTTCGCCATCGAGTGCTCCCTCCTTTTTTCATTTGCACTCCTATAGCTGTCCCGTTATCTCGCGCCGCGATTAAAGCGCGTATAAACAGAAAAAAAAGGAAAGAGGTAGAGGGAAAAAGGCCGCTTGCGTCGGGAACGAAAAGCACTTTCTCCGCCGAGTAGAAAGTGGAACAGTCCGGTCGAACCGATCGACCACGAATGCCGCTGCAGCAGCTGCCCGACGGTTTTCGCTGCTAGGCCTATAATCGCTTTTATAGGACAGTTTGGTTGGATATATATATAAACGCTAATTGTACGTACTTTTTTTTTAAAAGTCAGATAATGCTTTGGTTGCGGTTCATTTTCTATACGCTCGTAAAAGGGGCAATTGAAGTTCTTTTCTTGCTGTAGAAAATTGACAAAAAACAATCTAGTATCAATAGGTGAAACCGAAGAATTTTTTTTCAATTTTTTATTCATATAAATTAACTATATTAGAAAATATTAAAGCAGTAGCAACAGTACTTATAAGCTACATATTAGCAGTCGAATTGAGATGTACTCTTAAATTAATTGTAGAGCTTTTAAAGCTGAATAATTATTCTCTTGGCTTGCTATTATGTGGTTTTTAAAATCCCGCTAAATAGTTTGTAATCACGCTAAATATATACATCACCGGCACAAATGTAATAGCGAAGCGCAGACTATGGCTAAAGGCAACGCAAATCGTGTGTGTATTTTACGCATAGGTAATAGAAATCGGAAACTCGTGACTCTATCTTTTCAATCGCACACTAAAGTCTCATACGAACGTTCCAACTAGAATCATTCTGCTCCAAAAAATTTGATAAGTATATTAGCTACGATGAAAGGACATCTATCGGGCGATTTTCTAAATGGTCCCAATCTGGCCGGTAATCATCAAAATTAACTATCCAGACGATGCAATTATAGCTGCTTTCGAGCAAATTGGGAAAGGAAGACGTTAGCTCGTTACATACGATTGGAGAGAGAGGGAGAGAGAGAGAGCAGTGAAAGTTTCCGCGGTGATTTCCATCCACTCGTGCGTCACCGAAATTGGTAAGTCGACGCGGCGCCAGGATCAGGCTGGCGTAAACACAATCAAAAATTGCTTCTCGCGGTTGTTGCGCAAAACATGCGTGAAACGCAGCCTTTCACTTTTTAAATCACCGAATGAACGCGCGCGGTCCAAGCTCGGTATCTTTCACTTTGTGTAAGATGTCTAGTGTTTGGATTGAAAGTCATGTTGAGATATAGCCCGAGAGATCAAGAAAGTTTGATATTGTATAATTGAGAAAATAATATTCGTGATATTGTTCCAAGTAATTGATGACCGATAATTAACTCTCTGTTGTAACTTTATACATCCTTGAAAAAAAACTATATATCACTTTATAGAATGCACTAAATAGTAATGTAAAATTGCAGGTTGATGCAAACGGTGTTGTTGTTATCGGCCGGTTTGCTGGTGAGCGCAGCCAAGCCCAATCCTCCGGAAAGCATCACGACTGTGGGCTCGCAGAAACTGGCTACTGCGTCCGACTGCTCGAAACCCGTCGCCTTCTCTGGCAGTCATGCTTCCATCCAGGTAAATTGTCATTCTTTCTTTATAAACACGAGCCATTTTATAAATGCTTATAAATGCTAGAGGCCAGGATTATATAAGAATACAAGGATTTGATAAAATATCATATTTATTACTTAGAAAGCATATTATGCATGTTAATGTATAACGCAATAGAACATAGTAGATATTATTGCCATAATTTTAAAATACACTACGTATAGCTAAGAGGAAATATATAATACATAAGTTAAAAAAGCATTCAAACGAGTTCCTCGAGCAGTTATATAAATATATAGAGATAAATATTTTTGAAAATTAACATCCACGACAACAGTCTCATAGGAATAAATCGTAGGTTACGAAATTAGCATGCAATTGAGGAAGAAAGGATAATTGAAAGAAGTAATTTTTTCAGGAGGCCCGGCTGATACTGACAGAGACGCTGCTCGATCAGGGCGTCGGTTACGCGGCCTCGACCGGCATCTTCACGACTTTCTGTCCCGGCCTGTACCAGTTCAGCTTCGCCGGCTACGGCAGTAGCGACCTACGCATGAGCCTCAAACGCAAGCTCAGCAAGACCGACAGCTGGCAGCCGGTTGTGAGCACCGGCCCTGCCGGTGGCGCTAACCTCGTGCTGCTGCGCATGGCCGTCGGCGACCAGGTCGCCGTCTTCGTCGAGTCTGGAAAAGTGGACGACAACACCACCTTCAGCGGCTTCCGCATCGCCAAGGAATAATAGCTCGACAGCGCTTTGCGTGCTTGTGCCTCTCGTACGCTCGCTATACTCACCGAAAATTTGTATTTACAGCTGAGCGAACGGTTACTGTGATAGCTCCTTTGTCTTTCTACCGTCCTCGTCAGCGGGTCAAACCCTTTTTTCTTTTCTTCTTGCGAGCTTTCAAACTTCGGATTTTCTTTTAAAAGACTACGCGACTGCGACGAGATACTTTATTCCAAGCTATATTTTTTTCTATCTGTACTTTGATTATCAACTTTTGTACATAAATTCCTTCCTTTCGTTCTTCGTCTACTCAACTTCCATCTATTCTGAGCTTTATTCTATATAGCTGTACTATACTGTCTTACTATTTTATCGCCTATTTCTTACTTTCTCCACTTAGCCTACCTATGTTCTACAACAGTCTTCTTTCGACCTTTATTTCTTTTATCGTCTATCGTATTTCTCCATTTCGAGACTCTACCTACCAGTATTACAATTTTAACTTTTCAATGGACGCGAAATCTTGCCAATCTGCTATTTATTTCTACGCCTGTTTACTTTTGCCTGGCCTTTTTCTTTTCAGTGTTTTACTCGCTATTTCCGCTTACTTTTTCGAAACTGTATACTACCTTCTTTGCCTGTCCTACTTTATACTATCTTCTATATTCGAAACTTTTCTTTTCTTGTTACTCTTTCTTTTCTTCTTCTTTTCCTTTTAAATCTACTTGGATCTCTTCTATAATTTTATTATCTCTTTTGTAATATAGTTTTCGTTCTCGTTTCTTGTGAACTGTATTTCTTATACTTTTCTACTTATTTTAGATAATACAAGCTTGTTTTATCTTTTATATTTCTTACAATTGCTATTTTTTATACTTCTTTTTTCATATGTAAATTTTCTTGTCTGATTTTACTGTTTATTCCAATACTTTTCTACAATATTCTGTCAACGTCTTTCCAATCCTATTTCTGTCTATCAAATTTCTTTATTATTCTAATTCCTTTTTAAAGTTCTTATTTCTTTCTTTTATTCTTTATTTTCAATATGTAAATATTTTTTTCGACTTTTCACTTTGTATTCTTTGTTCTTTTTTCTTTTTTCTAAAATCTATTCTGTGAATTTATTGTTTTAAAACTCAAATACTATATTTCTTTTATCTACTGTCTGACTTCTTCTTGTTTTTTCCATTTTGAGTTTAATTCTTTCTATTCAATTTTACTTTTTCTCAATCTTTTATCAACTACTGTGTTTCTTTTGACTTTTATTTCAATTTCTATTCTATATTCTTGTAAAAAGTCTACTATAACAAATTTCTACTTTTATCTTAATTTGAATTTGTGTACCTGAATTATAAGTAGAAATCTTTAATAAACAATCGAACTTTAATCCTTCTCTTACTTTTGTGTTGTTTTTCATATTTTCTACTTTTGACTAGTCTGTACTATTGTGTTACTTTGTTTTCTACGTTACTTTTGGCTTATCTTTATACTCTTTGATCTATTTTCTAAATAATTATTTTTCTTGTTTTCTTCAGAATATTTCTCTTCAATTACTTTTTCTTATCTGTTTTTTCAACTATTTTTAGAATTCACAGAATTCTATACTTTGCCTTACTTTGATCTATGAAAGTATTTTTTTTTCTTTTAAATTTGTTAAGGATTTCTATTTCTTTCTCTATTGGTGCTATCACAGCACATAAATAATAAAAAAGAGCTCGAAAAACATTTCCTATTCGATCCAATGTACTATTTGTTATTAGAAAAAGATTTTATATTCTAAAAAATAAATAATCGTTTACAATATAAAATTTTATTTGTTGCAGTAATAAAAAATATATATTTTATTTTGCACACTGAAGACATACTGTTACAAAGGCACTATTTGATGATGAAAAATTTTAAAGTTTATTTACATATGATACAAGAAAAAGTATTCAATAAAAAGCATTAAGAAAAAATATATTTTTTTAAATTTAATTCCTTCTTCGTTTGTAATATTAATAAAAAGTTTTTAATTGATTTAAATGCTTAATTCAACGGGACCAGTATCCTTGCCTTCGTAATTTTGCAGGACAGGGTAAACCTCTTCCACCAAGAATTCGACCACTTGTTCTGGTGCTCTGCCAACAAAAGTAGATGGATCCAGGAGAACATCAAGTTGATTGAGAATCGGTGCAAAGTATGCATCATTTTTTATTCTTTCAACTAAGTCATTATCTTTTCCGTGTTGTTTGACTTGCGCACCAGCCTCATGGGATAATACACGAATTTTCTCATGACACACCTGAAATAAAAATTCATGATCAATATTCTTAGTTAGTTGCTTCTTTAGGTTTGAATTTAACTTGTTGTGGAAAATAATTATTTTATACTTCCCGCGGGAACCGATAAAAAAAATGACTATCATAAAGGATAAAATAAAAGTAAAAGAAAATCACCTGTCTGTCTCCGCCTGCTTTGACCATCGCCATAATAACGTTCTCTGCTGACATAAACGGCAGCTCCTGGGCGATGTGCCGCGCAACGACCTTAGGGTACACGACTAGACCCTCGGTAATATTTTGCAAAGTCATGAGAAGAACGTCAGCGGAAAGGTAGGCTTCAGGTAGGGTGATGCGCCGATTAGCCGAATCATCGAGAGTGCGCTCCATCCATTGGTTTGCTGCCGTCTGCAGGGTGTTATTGACCAGGGTCATAAGATGACGGGCTATACTGCAGCAGCGTTCGCTACGCATGGGGTTGCGTTTGTACGGCATAGCAGATGAGCCAATCTGTGTCGCTTCAAATGGTTCCTCGATCTCTTTCATGTTAGCCAAGATTCGGATGTCGCTGCAGATCTGGAAATCGCAAAATTATTACTCTCGACTCAATGCACAAGACCTTTGAAGGGAATTAGTTAATGAATCTTTTTGACGATATTTTTTCTGATTCCTTCTCTCAATATTTTAAACTCACTTTATGGACGGTAGCACCTAGAGAGCTGAGGGCATTCAGGCATTCAAGATCCACTTTGCGACTGTAAGTTTGGCCGGTTACAGCGTAGCGCTTTTCGAATCCTGCCATATGCGTGACCAATTCGTCTAATTTTTTCACCTTTTCGCCATCTCCTACAAAAGATGTACATATGATTGTTTTTATTTTTAAAGTTGAACTAGATTTATACGTATTATTAAGTGCGATACGTATACTGACCGTTAAAGAGCTGCAAAAATGAGGCCTGAGTGCCGGTGGTGCCCTTAACGCCACGGAAGCGCAGGTCATTCCTGGCCCGACGAATCGCCCGCTCGTCCATAAGTAAGTCGTGAAGCCAGAGACAGGCGCGTTTACCTACAGTCGTCAGTTGAGCTGGCTGAAGGTGGGTGAAGCCCAGCGTTGGAATTGACCGGTAGTCTTGGGCAAACTTGGAGAGACGTTTGATCACTGCCGCAAGCTTGGGCAGCAAAATATCAAAGCCGTCGCGCAGAATTATGAGATCCTGATGAAAAATTAGATGTATGAATAAGACTGTTTGAAAGAATAGAATAATTTTTAATAAAACCCTAGTAGAAATGTTAACCGCAGAAGCTAGCTATTTTTCAGTTAACTATATGGTTAAATACGAACATTGCTATTGTATTTCATAATTATGTACCAATCCGAAATAAATTATGGCATTTACACTCCATAAAATATGTATTTCAAGTAATAGTAGAACTTTTAGATGAATAATATTATTTTTGCATTATGATTTTAGCTAATAATGCAGTTATAAAATATGGTTAATTTTCTACCAGGAAATTTATAATAAATTCAACTATATCTCTTTTTTTTTATATTTTTTAGTCACCTCAAGTCCTCATTTTGAGTCTTATATATGGGTTATTTCCAGAAAACGTCAACTTTTTGATTTTCCAATCTTCAAAGATTGAAAGTGTTTAAAAAATTCCATAAAAATTAAAAAATTAATTCTTTCACATCTAAAACGTATAAATATTAAAGAAAATAAATAAATACACTCTATTTGAAATAAAGATATTGAATTTATCTAGAAAGTCAGTATGAAATAAAACTATTTTTAAAAGATTATTTAATCACCATAGTATTTTTTTTTCATAAAAGATATATCGATAAAATATTTAAGGAGGTGTCGTATACTATACTTTACTATAATGACACTGTTTTTTAGGCTGTACAGTAAATTAAATTTGAGGAAGACGTCAATGTATGTTTCTTTAATTACCGTATTATCGCCAACGTAACAACTTGTTGCCCCTAAATGGATGATTGGTGCAGCTTTAGGGCACTGATTTCCAAAAACATGGACGTGAGCCATGACGTCGTGCCGTGTAGCCTTTTCTTCTTTGGCGGCAGCTTCGAAGTCGATATCGTTGATGTGCGCCTCCATCTCGGCAATTTGTTGCTGAGTAATGGCAAGTCCTAGTGTCTGAAACGTCACAAAATTGTAATTCAACTTTGTTTTGATTCCCTTCTTAACAAATAATTATTATTGTTTTATAGAAACAATTAATTATCTTGCTTAGTATATTAGTATATGTTTTTTTCTGCCAAGTATTATTATTTAAATATTGTTATAACTTGTTCAATATTATATAGTTTGAAAGTTAATCTTTTTCGATTTTTCATTTTATGATAAAATTTAAATTTAATACTGATAAGGGATAGTTAAAATGGATAGCTTTGTCCTTTGATAGTGATATTGTTAACCAAAAATATGAACCCTGCTTGACAATTTCCAACGATAAAACACGTAATATTAACGTGATTCACTCGGTACCATCATCATTTTCAGCCATACATCCGCAGTGAATCATTCCCAACTAAGGAATAAAAAAGCTTGTAAACCTATAAGTACTAGTTGTAACCCTATTAGCATGACTGTGACACTCCATGTTCAAAATGTACAACAGTTGAAGAAAAAAATTTCTCGATGCGAAAATGGGTCATCGTCGCAAGTCAAAGACAGCACGCACGCTACGGATGCATCGCTTGGTTTACGGTGAACCGGCATACGTTATGATAAGAAAAGGCGCAGGCGCAGGTGTGAGTTGCTTCACCGCGTTTACGGATTTATCTTTCTCGGCACGCCCGTTATCAGATTAGATAAAGAGGGCTTGGTTTTTTACTCATTTGCCTTTTCGACTCGCAGTCCTGGTTTTCACGCTGTGTCGCGCGTTCCTCTCTTCTCTGACGGATAGTGAAAATTTTTGTTTTTATTAGATTTTTAAGAAAAGTGTGTCGCTAAAATTGCCAACAAATCAAGATGGTATCTGTACAGACAATTGGTACGATTTTCATCAAAATTCTTAAATTGGTGAGTTGAAATAAAACAATTATTACAAAATACGAATGAACTTCTGTCTTGAAGACTATAAAGTTTGCTTTTTTTGCTTGAAATATATTCTATTGTTGTAGATTGAAATTAAAATTCGCTAATTTTTTTGTATAGCTTATTAGTTACCGGTATAGAGTATTTCCCGAAAAAATTAGTTTATATTGGAAGATGAAAATAAGTTTCTTTCACCATTACATTTTTTGTTTTTGAGTGTTGTGTTTGATTCTTCCGAGTAAAAAAATTATAAACCACTATATTTTAATAAATGAATTAATCTGTAGAACATTAAACAAAAATGACTCGATTGAAATTATTTTATCCATTTGCTTTAGTTATTGAGCACGTTTTTAATGAACTTGAATGTAATGCTTCTATAATTCCTACATTGTATTCATATCATTAAATATTACATTTTCAGCACTTAAATAACAATAATTTTGGAAAAACGTGGTAAAATCTTTGGTGTGATGGTTCTAAAGAATGTCGCTCGATATTAGGGGGTGACGATATAAATTCATTGAATGAATATTTTTTAGGAACAGACGTGATTCACGCCGGGTCTATCAGACGATAAGAGCGGTATTGTTTGTTGAGTGATACTATATCCGTGGCATAGCGTGCTCAGACACTTGTACCTTTACACTAAGGCCAGAATGAGTTTATGGTGCAATGAATACATTTTTTACATATAATAAATATTTATAATCACAGATTTATTAAGAACCACTTAATATTGTAGGTTTTGAACGGCTTAATAGAAAATTTCATTGTTATAAAAACAAAAATAAGCTATTACTTTCAATTCATAAAAATAAGTTACTGTTTTCCACTAGAGGCACATAATTCCAACTTAACTTGATTAAGGATGATAAAATGCTTCGCTATTGATTAAATGATGTAACACCTAACTTTATATTATTCTTGACTCATTATTTTTCTCAAGTCAATTAATAATGACAAATATTTTTATTTACATAAAAACATCTGATTCATATTGTATAAATGTTATAAGTACAAATAATTACAATTTTACAGGTAATAAATTTTATCATCATTATTCTCTATCGAACTGGTTATGGAGGAGAGTTTTTGGGCGTCGGTGGAACATGGAACTTGAATGAGGAAAAGAATGCTGATGCCGAAATTGTTGCATCCGGTGTATTCGTGGGATTTTTCATATACACGGCCGCCGTGCTTATTAGTTTTTGTTTTGGCACCTTGGAACAAAAAAAGACGATCGTGGTAAGTGTACTAAATGAATATGATGATGTTTACCGTTCCAAAAAACTATTTTTATTTATCAAAATTCTTTTTTAATTTAGGAAATCATCATGAACTTTGTGGGAATGTTTATGTTTATCGCGGTTGGCGGAACGGCAATTCACTACTGGCACGGTTACCTGGCGCAGCACAATTATGTACACGTTGACACCGAAAGACAGGTACAGTAACATATAGTACTTTACTAAC
The DNA here is from genome assembly GCA_030522905.1 of Torymus flavipes. NCBI lineage: Eukaryota > Metazoa > Arthropoda > Insecta > Hymenoptera > Torymidae > Torymus > Torymus flavipes. Next base: position 11,104 of record JAPYZO010000231.1, on the reverse strand, counting down.
AAATAAATTGCAGACTATTCCACAGTCTTATTTAAATACTATTAATTTGATACTTATTTTTTATTATTTTTTGATTATTTACTAGTCTGCATAAAATAATAGTGATTTAATAAAAGTAAAATAACTATTTTTGAAAAAATTTATTTCAACTTGTGTAAAAGATTATTCAGCCACAATCTTAGATCAATAAAAAGTGCGAGTACCTAAATCTGATAATAAAAGGAGTAAACATAGAAAAAGAAATATAATTTTTTGTAAAATTAAAAAAGTCTATATAGAATTACTCTTGTTTTCTATTCCTCTAACTGTTTTTCTCATTGAATATATGTGTTATTCACAGGTTGGTCTGGCATTGGGATCTTTGTGCGTTTTGGAAGGGGCGGCCTATCTAGTTGATCTCATACTGACCTTTTTACACTACGCCAAGGATGAATTCAGCTAAATGATTTATGAATCACTTTCTTACTTTATAATATTTTTTATACTAAAATTTTTTAAACAATACAATACAAATTCATTGTGTTTATCACTCGCTAATCATTTATAATGGATTAAGAAATAATTTTAGGATCGAAGACAGTACTTTTCGTCATTAATTTTCATTTTATTTATAAGTCGTTAGTGTAAGTTTGTACTTAATATAGTTAATAATGTAATATGTATAATGCAGTATTTTGTACCAAAAGTAGTACATTATTCGAATTTTGCATAAGGAAAATAGTTGTACTTGACCTTTATATTGTATTATTTCTATTTTATTGTACGAATAATTTAAAAAATAAAAAAGTTAAAAATTAGTATTCGAATATGTCATCTAAAGTATGAACCTATCTTTAACGTATATACATTGTAACATAACCAATTTTTGCATCAACTTCATGATATTACGACGTTCTGGATAAAAAAATATATTTCGCTACATTTGCAAAGGATTCAAAACAGATTGGAAAATGGTTAAATCTTGTAATGACTTGTGGAGCAACCCTCATTTTGATCTTAAAATCGGTGCACTGGTAACTCTTCGTGAAATCTACAATTGATAAAAATATAACCTTAATATTTTACTGAAAAATAAAAAAAAAACTCATATTCTTAGATTTTAGGCATCCTGGTAAACGCCTTTCTCATTCATCCGTATGCATTTTTTTATTATTATGGTATTGTAAACGGATATCATTGTTCGTATCTGACCGTCTTAACAGCACTTATTGTTGCGCATATTTGGTTCGAGACAAATCTCATCACGGTTTGTATCGATAAATTAAATATATAAACAGTAATATATTTTATATCAAATGCTAAACTTTTTTTAAAATTATTATTTAATCAACGTTTAGGAAGTAGCTTTACTAGTCGTCGCCTTGATAAAACTTCTTGTTGTGACCGCGATATATGCGGATGAGCATTGCCCGTATTATTGGACCTGTGAAAGTCGTCGAATAGAAGAACAACCCCCCCTTATAGATGGGAAGGAACCTGTTCATCTTTACTCTGGTAAATATTATACTTTTAAAGTTTTAAGAATGACTGTTGTCATAAAATGGTAAAATTAATATTCCATAATGTTTTTTACTTATGCTGCAGATTCGCAGCCTACCAGATTTTATGTTTTCTTAGTAGTCAATATAGGTTTGTTCTGATAAATTAATTAAAGTAACAATATATTCAAACATTCATAACAATATAAAAATGACGTGTTTATTTTATTTCAGTGTGTCTAATTCTCATCGTAATTGATATAATATTAAGACTGGTCAAGAAGTAAGCCTACTGGGAAAAGCATCTTTCAAATTTATTTTGCAAAATTATCATTTATTTCGCTAATTTTGTAGTATAAGATTTAAATGGACTACTTTTAATAATAATTAAAATAATTACACCAATTGGTCATTTTTAGTTACAAAAATGAAATTTTATGTATTTTAAACTCATTAAAAATATACAGAATTAAAATATTTATCGTGGTTTCTGCATTACTTCAATTCACTCTTCTTATTTTTAACGAGAAATGCTAAGTCGAAAGCTATTAGAACTGCTGCTGAAATCGAGAAAAACTATTAGCTGTTAATGCAGAATCACTTGTATAAAAGAGCTTATATAGTAAGAATAGAAGACGAACCAGCAATGGCAGGAAATAAGGAGTGCCAGTGAAGGTGCGTGAATACAGTAATCAACATCATTATAAAGTATGTGATCAAAAATATAATTTCCTAAAGACAAGATTTAATATAAATTTTCAATATTTTATATATCATTATTGAAAAAAATGTATATTTGCATTATCTGTCTATAAGGGAAATGATTGTTTACCAGCCACGCCAAGGTATCTTCAAATATGTAGATGAATACGTATGCCAAAGAGATTAAGAACCATCCGTGCATTGACCATACTCCAAAGATATAACGGCCGTTTATAAGTATGATTATGCCAACAAGACAAGTGATCTTTAAAAAATAGATTAGATAGAAAATAAGGTTGAATGGAAATTAAAATATAAAACCAAAATATAACCTATAAGTTGGAATAAATATACATAAGACTTACGCATTCAGCTAATCTAAGGAGAAAATTGATATTTTTAAATAACTGCTGTGCTTCTTTAACCATTTTAGTTATAGGGTTATTAAATTGTATTTTTATATATTTCTTGAATAAATTTTAAAGGTTATTTTAGATATTTGTTGTGAACAAAACTACGCTCAATGATGATAGTCACTTTTTTTACTATATGATGAATACCTACTTACAATAATTGGAATTTCGAATCAGATACGTTTTTAAAATTATAAGCTATTGGCTTTATTTTTTTTTCATTTGACTACGCAATTTTGTTTATATATAGTTAACTAACGCCGAAAGCATTTATCAGTTTTTGTCATATTAAAATCTTATTTCTTGAGTTCTAAATTTTAATATATCCCTTGAGTGAACTAATTAAATAGTTTAAAAAAAATTACGAATACTAAATTTTATGTCAGGGATACCGGTCACTTAAACTTGAAATTTTTGTTTTTCTCCTCACTTAAAAAAACCGGATATATCCTAAACCCACTTATATGAACGTTAACGTGTCTCTTCTGCGCATCCAAATTCTCATTAAATTTGTAAATGAATGTAAATGACTTTTGTTATTTTAAGAAATAAGTCAAATTCATTGTTTTGTCTTATTACGTAGATGACAACTTTTAATTGTTGATGTCTTATACAATACACGAGAGAATAGTAAGCGAATTCTTTTTTTTTCCTTTGACTAGTTGTCCCCTAAAACTTAAAAAACCTACAGTTTTTAAAGTTTATATTTAAGTAATAAAAATTTGTTATTGTTATAAAATAATTAATAAAAATAAAATTATTTGTTAAATGTACGAATTGTTAAATGATTTAATCTTAACAGATAATCCTCTAAAATATTTAGGAAAAAATGATAATGACGCAACATAGAAAACGTTGTTTATCTTCAATATAACCAGCATCGCTTGACACATGGAAACATCTCTTTCGCTGTCTCCCTGCCAGCATAATACATGCTTTATTTAGTCGTCGACGTTATTACCGGAACATATTATTTTTATTGTGCATCATGATGCCCATTATTATCATGGGCATCAATTAGAACTACTTGACCTCGTAGCGATGCGTCGCCGTCTCTGACTAAAGCGGTACTACTATACTCTCTATCTCTATTTTTAAAATTTTTGTCGTGCAACTGCAATTGATCAATTTGTCCTTATTGACGGGGCAAATGCAATTTGCATTAGAAAGCTTGGAATGCGATTATCTTATGAATTGCGAGGAGAAATACAAATTATAGCACTATCGCTTTCTTTTCAAGTGATTTACTTTGTTCTTTAATCGAATTTCTTAAAATATCATAAAAAAAGAAAATAACATTATGAAGAAAATATATTTATCGAAATATACGTATAATTTAACATTAAAATCGGTATAAAATAAATAAGTCGCATTGATACCTTCTTTATACTTAGTTAATAAAAAGTTGTAACATTCGCGATAAAAAGTAGATGTTATATGAAGCACGTAATTCTAAAAAGATCACGTTCAAGAGTCCCGATGGCAATTTTCGATTGCCTGTAAGTATATAGTTTCCACACAAAGAAAGGCTTATCGAATCGAGAATTTTTTTCTTTAATCGCGTGCGTGCTCTCCACCTTCCCCATTTTTATGAAAACTCGCCGGTGGTGCGACTCAGCTCGCGATCGATTGACTTGCTCAGCAGCTCCCACACAAACCGCCGGATAACAGCACAGGTGCACGATCATAGAAGGAGGCCGGCTCGATTTTTTGGTGGCCAGGTATAGTCAGCGACAAAAGAACCAAGACACATTAGCGACGGTATATTCATTGCGGCAGCGTGCTATGAGAATTGTATAGTAAAAAGATAACGAGCATAGAAGTTATTTGTCTTCAATTTTCAGTTATTATTATTGGCAAAGGTTTGTAGGAAGGTCGTTTTTTACGTTTATGCTTATTCAGTAAAAAAAAAGGTATCGAGTATGTGGAGCAAAAAGTATTAACTTTTGAGATGAACCTTGAAATTCTACTGGAATGTTCCCAGAGTTCTGACAGAGTCTAATAATTAGAAGATTTGCTTAGAACAAAAGTTAATGATACTAATAAAATAATTAGGTTAATAGAGAGGTGACAGAGCGAAATATGATGAGTCTTAGCTCCGTTCCAAGATATAGTTGATACCATTCTTTTTCTCGAGGAGTTTCCGGTTTTAGTATAGTTTCGTGGGTTCGCACAATTGTACCGAGAAAAACCTTTTTTTCACCAAGTGCCGCAGTTATGCGGAAGTATTAGCCTCGTACTCTCTTTTACAATATAGATCCATGGAATGTTAACGTACTTATATATAGGTAAAGTAAAACATTAGAAATAAAATATTGTTTTTAACGCTAAACGAACATATTTATGTATAATATTATGTATACTAATGTTTTCTGTACAGGGAGCAATCTTGGTATTAAAAGTATATCACTGTAGATACTGAAAACGTATGTGAAAAATGTGTATATGCAGTGAATACTTTTTTTTGAGCACGCTTTTAAATAGGATTTAAAAAGAGAGACGATTTTTTATTTTCAATTTTTGTGGTCGTGACGTCACCGGTATCGCGATTACGATGCAAAAGTCGCTTAAAATCATATCAAAACCCGTAAGGTAAATTGATTTCATACACTAATAGTTAATCTTGGAGACTTATAATGTCAATTACATTTTTATTATGCAACGAAGTATGTATGAACAATATATCCGCGTGAGTGGTGTTTCATTTTTTTCTTGATCAAGTGCAGTAAGGTGAACCATCGCCGAAGTAAATAAAGTTTTTATGAATAAAATGCCCAGAAAATCTACATATCATAAGACACATTGGGTAAGTACCGAAGAGAAAAAATAAATCGAACCATTGAAAATATAGTTTTTTATTTTGGGACATATCTGCTGAAATAAGTACCTATCTGGCATATATGAAAATAAATGAAATGATCGGTTTAATCTGCCTCCTAAAGCCATGAGCAGAGCTTCGAGAGCAAAGACGTATATAGGACCGCGCCCATGTGGGATATACACAGTGCACGTCTCTCTCCCTCAAGCCCCCACCTTCTCGCGTACACGTGTGCAGTCCACGCACTATACCTACCTGTGCGCCACTCTCTACTTGTATATAGTAAGCCCCACTCTGTACGTGTGTTTACGTTTTCACCGTTCCGTTCCCCTCGCCGCGGGAATGCGTACGCGCCATCGTAGCGGAGTATAGAGTGTAAATTTCGACCTCCCATTCTTCATTTACACTGCGGGCTTACATACTCGAGCTTCCATTATACGCCATTGGAATACCTGTGTTTGTTTTGACTCCTGCTAAGTAGTGCTCCTCCTTTCTTTTTTTTCAGCGGAAGAAATGAGAGTTTTTGCATGTAGGCTATCTCTACCTATAGGCGGTCTGAGACTGGTTTGATAAGTCAGTGCAATAACATCGCGAGAATTCCCATTCGCTTTTAAGACCACGTTCCCGATATGGTTGTAAGGATTACGAATATCATTTTTCTCTCCACACACCATGCAGCACTCGCATTTCGATTCACTCTCTTTCTCATTCTCTCTTTCATACCGATTCCCGGTTTCATGTGATCATACCTATGTAAGGCTTTGTATACAGCATGTAATATTCTTATTGTTCGTGCTTACTGAAAACGATCGTGAAGAAAAAATTAACGTTAAATTATTGTTGGAACATGAAAGTACCTAGTTGGTGTCAGTGCGCGCTCTACCGTTTGCAGGGCAAGAAAAAGGTCAACTCATATACCATGGCGATAATTTCTGTCAGGGATAGAAAACTGTGTTAATAGAAAGTAATTAAAAACTATCCTTAAATGCATATTCAAGGCAGCTGTTAATTATTTTTTACCTATTCCATAAACTAAATATTTAACTGACTTTTTCTGCGAAGTAATTAATTTCACTAGTAGGCTATGAAATCCTAAATATAAATTCATTATCTCGCCGATCATAATTCCCTTTATTTGGCATAAGCTAAAACTCCTTCGGTATAAAGGTTGCTTGAAATGTAATCCACGGAACGGAGCAAGGAAAAAAATTCGAGCTCAATAAAAGGCGTGTCGCCTCTTCCGCGTTCCCAGCCACACGTGACTCATCTTCGCCGCAGCAATTGTTATATTTTTCCTCCAATTTCCGAGCCCTCCGTCCCCTTTTCTTACATTCGTGCGCTAAGTTTAGCTGTCCCACGCGCGTACTACAACGTTATACTACTTCTACTACCAAGTACTTATACGTGGCGACGTGCGCACGCGCGCGTTTCATTTCACCATCGGACACCGCGCCGAGGACGCTCCGCGCGCGCGTCCCGAGACTCGCGACTCCTGTTTTCCTCTTTTCCTCTCTCACCTTATAGCCTGTTTTACGCTAACAACTAACTTCTTAGTAAGAAGGAATTTTCTATGAAAAATACACATTTTTTTCCAACGACAACACTGCTTCCGAGGTATATATATGAATGGGCGACGCAAACGTAACGTGATGACAGATAATTGCCTTGGTTACGTAACCGCGTTATAAAAAAATAAGGAGCTATATGAAATCATGATACAAGATCAAGAAGGGCAATAATAATTCGATGTTATATTAGAGTTTAATTGCATTGTAAAGATAAAACAAAAAGTATGCGAAAACCGCGTTATTATTCCCGCATCGCAGATAATCCATAGCTATAGAGGTAAGTATGCATTCGCCTCGGCAGTGACGTGCAGTAGTGAGCGCGCGCAGTCGAGGCCTCCTCTCCACCACCTCCAGAGCCCGCGTTGCTCGCGAGCAGCGTAGTAGGGGCAGGCTGCGCGTTATTTCAAACACAGCGGGAGAGTAGACCTGCGCGTCGCGCGTTCCAGTTCGACTGACGCCGCGCGTGAGCCAAGATACACTTTTGAGTCTGCGTGTGTGTGCCGTGTCGCGCGAACCAGAGCTGCAGGTAGATATGTGCTGCTGCTGCTGCTGCCCAGGCAAAACCGAGTGATTCACCTCCCGACTCTGCATGTGTGTGTGTGTGTGTGTGTGTGTATGTGTGTGGATTTTGGAGCGCGAGGATTATGTCAGTATAGTCGGAGGGTCGTCGGCCGCGCCTCTCCTTCGTCATTTGCCTATAGTGCAGTGTGTATAATGCGCTTGTAGGCGTTGCGAGTCAAACTGGTTGTTGTCACTCAGTCATCGCTCGAGCGGTGATCCTCGGGAGATGGAGGAGCGCATTCTGACGCGACGATCGTGTCTTTGTCTTGCAATTAAGTAGCTGCGTCGAACGTGTGTCTTGTGCACGCGGAAATATGTGCTTATAAGCATCGGCGAGCTTTCGAGAGAGAGCAGTACGTATTATTTGGGCAGAAAAAAAAACACCAATGCCTTGAGCAAGGAGAAGACACAATCGAAAGCGCCCCACCTATATAAGAATGTCCAAATAATTAAATCGCTGGCTGAAGCTACATAGCGTACCTACCCGCAGTCGAGAATGAAAAAAATTATCAAGTCAACAGCACGTAATGTACTCTAACTCGAGGGCAGAGAGAAAACGAGGAGTAGCCCACCACCCGTGAAAGAGTCGCACGCGCGCGCGGGCGAGCGCTCGGTCACTAGTCCAGGGGATATGGCAATATAATTATTGAACAGTTATTCCGGGACTCCGCGGCTTGCTCTCTCGCGAGCAGTGGTTCCCATCGGCGGCGAGAGAGGATCTCTCTTTCCACGCGCGGGCGATTGCCGTGCCCCGCGCAAGGACACTGGGTGTGCGTGATACCAGCTCGCGCCTCGTGCTATAGAGTTTCGCTGTTTTTCAGTTTCATTTTCAGACGTGTAATGGATGCTTTTCTAGTGGAAATGTGTCGCCTTTATGCCTCTCAGAAACTATATGTGACATGTTAATCGTAAAATTTTTACTTTCTTTACTTTCATATTATTAAAATGTTGCATTTTTCGTCGACCATTAATTGAGTCAGAGGTAGAGATAGTGGGTTGTATTTTTATTTTCACATGAATGGAAAAAGATCATTCGTCTCCTCTTCTAAGAGTTCGTGTAATGTTTTATGAAAGAAAATAAAAGAGAAGATTTAGTTCTTTACAAAATGAGATCTTTCGAAAAAGACGTTATGTGTTGTGAATGAACAAAAGTCGATGAACTCTATCAAAGGGAAATTTGTGGTTCGATAAGTGTCACTAGGCCAACTTTTCGGTTTCATTTCGAAGAAACTCCTGATTGTGTACAGGCAATTAAAATTCCATCGTGACGCGGTGCCGTAGCGGTTTTCTGCACTGTGACTTCTTGCCATTTCTCGTTTTAACTACTGCCGATTCTTTTTGCAGCATAAAATCAACCTTGGCATTATGACTTGAAAGCAAGCTAAATGTGTCCATACGTACTTATCAGGAAAATCATAAACATTTACACTTTGTCGGCCTCAAAACTAATCATAATTTTTTTAAAGGCACACCTTCCGGAGATACATTTTCTTCACTCTTTATATGTTACAAAGTATATGGGAAAAATCGCGTACAATGAAAGAAAACGTCTTTGTGACACATTTCTTTAAAAGTTAAAATTGTTTAATTAAATCTCAGCCATTAATTCCAGTGTTAGTTCCTACATAAAGTTTCACAATAGGAAATAAAACTAGAAAGAGTTTTCATTTATTTTTTTTTTTTTTATAAATTATACTCTCGAAGAGCTGACGATTCCTGCGATTTGTGTATTTTTATACTTTTGTAACTTTTGAAGAAATCAACATTTCTTAATGTTACAAAAACGTTTTTTATCGTACACGATTTTTATATTCTGTGATATAAGAAAGAACAAAAAGACGTTCGGAAAAAAAAAAATTTCACCCGTTTTAAGACCGCGAAAGTGTTAATTTTTTATGAATGTCCTCATATGTACATACAAGAATACTCTAATTATATAAACCTTTATTTTGCCTGCAGTGTCGTTTCACTTTATGTATATATGATAAAATATCTAAATTAGGTCTGATGTAAATGGAATATTGAAAAAATGTAAAAAAAAAGTCGACAACGAGAGTCTGTGAAAAGGGAAACCGCAGCTAGTAAATAATCGTTATATTTCAATGTGTATACAATTCACGCGACAATTAGGCACGAACGAAAGCAAAAGCTCGCGCGCCTCTGTATATAGAGTTTAACCGAGAGCCGCGCTTATCGCATTCCTGCGATGCGGCATTCGGAAAGACACAATGCCGGCGGCGGCGGCAGAACTCTCCCGTGATTCCCTTATACACACTCCTTAAATTTTCCATATTTCCAGTTATAACGGAGCTGCACTAAGGCTGAACCGGCGACTCACATACACACGCCCTTGGATCTCAGGAGGAGGGGGAGGAGGGCCAGAAGAGAAGGGGGGATAGGTCGGCGGGAGAGCTCGATCTCGGCAGATAATAAACGTCGGTGCAGGGAGATTCGGACAGCCAGTCAAGCTGGGCGACAGGCGAGGAAGACACAAACGGGTTAGGATGGCGGACGAAGCGGGAACGCAGATCCCGAAGGATATGGACGTCGACACCGTCAGCTCCAAGTCGATACTGATCAAAGTCGCCGAAGTGGTACGTGTCTCGTGCGTGTGCGGCTTTTGCCAAGCAGCAGTGTATAGTGTGTGTGTGTGTGTGTAGAGGCGTGGAATGTGCGTGGAGAGTTCGACGATCACGCAGCATGGCTATATTTACAGACTGGTCAATGGACTGTTTTGTATTATGCATTTTTTTCCTCTTGCAATGACTTATAAGCCGTTTTGCGGATATATATGTGGTATTGATTCGGAAATAAGGCTCGTTGCCGGAAGCTATAGTACTTTTTTATGAAAAAAACTTAATCTCAATTTCGAATTTCAATCAAATTACAAAAAATCTTTCCTGATATGAAATTTAACAGTAAAAATACCGAATTTAATTGTAACAAGATAATATGAAAAATCCTACTTTATTTGTTTAAATATGTTATCGTGACATTTTTCGACTTTTTCAAGAAAAAAGATTTTTTAAAAGCTTTTAATTAGAATATTGCTTATTCTTTTTACAATGAACCAAGGGTGGAAGGCTGTAGAAGAGCGACATTTGTGTGAGGAGCGAGTGCAGGGTTAAACGCTAATCTGTCGATTACTTGGATCACAGACTATAAGTATTGTTGATATAATACGGCAGGTGGAGAACCAGAGGCCACGTGTATAGAGTCGATGCTCCAGTTTTCGCAATGTATAATTTATCTTGCTATAAGAGAGGGCAAAGGGGTCCGGATCACAGATTTGGCTGCAACATTAGGATAGATTTTTGGATGTAGAAACATGGAGAAAGTTGCAAATGATTCCATATTTTGGGGCACTGTCAATGCTCAATTTTAACCTTTCATAACTTTGCAAGGAATCATCAATTTTTAATTTTTAAAAAGGCAAATGAAAGCTCATTTTCAAAGTTACCGTTTAAAAAAGAGGCTTTTATCAAGACTTTGCAAACTAAAGCTAAAAATGTCCAGTCGTGCAGTTTTTTGAGCGTTATAGTCTAGTATTGCAGCTTTCTTCAT
>JAPYZO010000230.1:0-31328 GCA_030522905.1 Torymus flavipes | reverse complement strand
GACTCGTAAGCAATTTGTAAAACTTTTATAAAACTCACAATTGTTTCGCGAGCAAGGGGAGGTCAAATACCTGCGCAGGGTCGCTATGCGAATAATTTCACGCCTCCAGTATATATATGTAACGTCTGTGAGAAGAAAATGGGCGAAAGATGGTGTAAAAAACGATAAGGTTTCAACCTTCATGCCCGAAACGATATTTTCACTGTTCATTACATCTATCGGGTTCGTATAGAGTTACTACTAACAAAAGAGAGAACGAGAAAGATATATATATAAAGTTATACAATGCTATAATAGAAGAGTAACATCTCATCGTGCTGTTTTATTGAATTATCAGCGCGCGTCGACGACGTCTCGGTAAACTCTTGTTCGTTAAAGCGATTTTCACGATAATATACGTCGGTTGAGGCTAACGGTGGCCCTTTGATGCGCCCATAAAATGACACTTAATATTTACTATCTCGTGTACTATACATATACGGATCCTCGAAACGTCGTCGACGCCTGTAAGCTCAGTTGTTGTTTTGTACTTATACTTACCTATGTAACTGACGACGAATTCTATCCGAGATCTGTACGAGAAACAATAAAGAGTTAACGTAGAAACAGAGAGCAGCTATATAAGCGTACGATATATATGAATAAAAGAACGTACTGTCAACATGTATGTAACTGCGCGAAAACTCAACTACCTATATAGCTGGTTCACTTTCATAAGCGCGACGACGTATATTATAGTCATTCAATTCTTATAGCGATCGAGCGGAGAAAAAAAAAGTGTCTAATCTCGAGGTAACCCGACTTGGGTATCTATTATGTGCGTGTGACGCGCGCACGTGTGTGTCTGTGTGTATGCTTTTACAAACAAAAAAAAAAGGGAGAAGAGAGGAAATGGAAGGAAAAAAGCAGAACCCGACGAGGAATATAAATCGTTTGTCTCTCGTTTTCCGTTTTTGTATAGGTACGAGGTGAGTGAGAGAGAAGATAGAGAGAGAGAAAGAGAGAGAGAGAGTTGCGGGTCACTCGGTTTCTTCTTCAGTTTTCGTATTAGGTCGTTATTGCATTTATAATAGCCGCGAGCGAGCGAGCAACAAAAAAGCCACTCTTGTAAATATGTAAAATAACAGTTGACGAAGACGGCGCGAGCGAGAGTGTGAGAGAGAGAGAGAGAGTAAGAGCGAGACAGGGTCGTCGCGAATGTAATATATACATACGCGACGACGACGACGACAACAGTGAGAGAGAGAGAGAGGTAGAAAGAAAATAAAGTTACAATGCCCTCGATGTAAGCGCACACGACCGCTAGGAGATTCGTTCTTTTTAATCCCTCGGCAGAGAATCTTATTGTGAACAAAAAAAAACGAGAGAAAAGCGCGCGACCGCGAGGATGTATACGCCGAGCAACCACAAGCTTTTTCGTAGGCAACTTATATATTATATACATAGCGAGTATATATGTATAAATACATATATACACGCACGTACACACGTGAGAGCCCCGTGTTACATACATATAAATTATTACACTATTATTACTGTAATTGAAAAAAAAAATCGAATTTCTTAACGAGGAGAAGAGGGCGCTATAAATAGCGAAAACAAAAATGAACTATCTTGTGTATTAAAAACGGGGAGAACGACGTCGATGCAACTAATAGATGTGCAATTCTACAGAAAATTTGCGACAAAAATCGAAATATAGATTTGATTTTTTTTTTCGAGCACACCCATTGCTCTTGGGTTTTCTCGTTGTTTATAGTATATACAATAAGAATTCACTGTTGTACAACGCCCATCGAGTGGCATACTATTTCTGGAGCAACTTATCACTTAAAAAGTTTTTGGCATTTTCAATGATTTTGAGTAACTCATCCAATTTAAGAGTTGCACGCAAAAGTATTCAAGTGTGTCAGTTATGAAGAATAATTTGCTCAAAAGTACTGAAAATGCGAACGACTTTTCGAACGATAAGTTACTCAAAAAGTATATAATGCTATTAACGCAGTTCAACCAAGAATTTCTTTTATATATAAACTACAATTATATATTACATATGACGAGAAAAACCAATGCGGTAGGTGTGCTCAAAAATAAAATATTTTCAAATCGATATTTCAGGGGTTTTGTTGCAAATTTCGATAGAATTTCACATATATACACCAGGCTTACATACATCCTCCGTTTTCCTTTCTATACATATAGGAGATACGTACCGTGTTATAAATATATGATGATAATGAAGATATAAATACATTAGTGCCACTTGTAGAATTTAGAGCCGCGTATGTAACTTATATATAATGCGGGTGTCGTTGTGTGAGAAGAAAGTCGAGGATTTTTAGGCTCAACCGAATTTCCTTGAAATTGTAAAAATTTATTCGATCAACCCTCGATACATAACGATTTATATGTATACGTATACCTATATGTACGTATATATATATCTTTGTAGAGCTAGCTCGACTGAGAGACGAATGAGTTTCTTTCCGTCTTTTTTACCTTAGTGAAATTATATAAATATATATATCCGTGTATAATCTACATAACGAGCAGTGCTGTAAATTATCTTTATCTTAGATAAAAAGATACGATGACTCTTTTTCGTTCGTTTTTTATAGCGTATAGCCACGAAATTGTTTCGCGTCATTATAGTGAACGATGCTTAGATAAAGGGAGAATTGGCATATAATTATCCCATCTTTTATAAGAAAAACAAATTTTTGATCTTTTGATCTGTTGGAAAAAAATAAAGTTGAGAAAAATAAGAAAAAAAAAGACTTTTTGTGTATAAATATAAAAAAAAAGTATAATCACGGGGGACAAAATAGATCATGGACAATATGTAAATAAGTTTATAAATATCGTAAGAATTACAGATATAAGGTAAGTACTTTAAAGAATTGTCATACGTATTAAAGTATAAGATTAGAGAAGAAAACAAATTTTTCCAAATTGTCTTAGAAAATATAGTTCTCTCACGTTTTGATCTTTTTATAAGATAAAGATAAAAAAAACTGTCTTTCAATATAGTCTGAAATAATTTAAAGAATAAAATCTATATAAGAATTTTTTACAGCATTGCTGCTCGAAGTGATGCTTAGAATATTTTCCTATTTCCAGTTAAATTAGCACTTGTTTCTATGATAGAACTTGTATATATAAATTCCGGAGAGATTTTCTATCGAACGGTCCAAGTTTTATACAGGCATTAAAATTTTACAATTTCCAAGTAAATTCAGTTCTTTTAAAAATCCTCCGACGAGGCGTCTTTGGCGTACACACACATATAAATAATAATTCAGCGAGATGAAATATAATAATCGACTAAACTCCATAGGATCGAAACAATACTACAATGAAATTATACCGGGAGAATAAATCAACGGTCACGTCTGTATAATTTTCCATAACACTTTTCATTTTACGTGCATATTTATTATTGCCCAAAGTGAGCATTGATAATTTTTCTGTCAGCATTCCTAAAATAACGAAACATTTCAGTTCCTTGTATTCTCACGAAGAAATTGGTTTCAGTATCCAGAGCGAGAGAGAGAGAAAGAGAGAGAAAGAGAGAGAGAGAGAGAGAGAGAGAGAGAGAGAGAGAGAGAGAGAGAGAAAGAGAGAGAAGACGCCGAAGACAGAGAGCGCGAGAAACGAAACTATCTTATATAGTCAAGGCCTCTAATCGGGACGGTTGCGACACAAAGGGTACAATATATATACAAGCGTCCCGATCACCCACACGAACACACATTCACACAGAACACGAGATTGTGTACGCGCAATAGTGTAACATATATATACACGCAGACGAGACGCGTATGAAGCTGTATATTACAACAACAAGAACACAACAAAAAAAGAACGCGGAGAGTTCGACAAACGGGCGAAACGCGACTTTTTATCGATACCTATATATAAATAAACATATACAAATAAAATATACAAATACACATACGTACGGATAAAATATGTTGTAGCAGTGAGAAACACAGAAATTAACACGCAGAGTGCGTGATATAAAAGCGCGATTATCATAATCGCTCATGTAATACTGTAATACACCTATGCTATAGAGGCTCAAAGGTATATAACACATTATAGTCATATATAGTCCGCTTGTTGCGAGGAGAGAGAACGAGAGAGAGAGAGAGACTCGCCCCGTTGACATATAATACGCGCCGCGGCGGGACGACGAGAAAGACGAGAGAGTTATATACGGTTTCATTGTTCTATACAGGGGAGGGAGAGAGAGGCACTCGGAAAATTCGCTCCATTGTCGCGCGGGAGAATGCATTTTCCTTCGGAGCGATCGCCGTGGCGAGACAATTAACCGCGCGTGCGAGCGAGTAGCTCGTTCGCGCAACAGGACGTGGCAGCGGCCTGTCGAAAGACGTGCGAGGTTCTTGAGCTGAGAGGATTCGTCTCAGCTGCGGAGAGATTATGCAAAGGAAATGATTCGTATTGCGCGATATAATTTTTGAGAGCTCGTCCGGTTGTCCCGCCGCCGCTATGTGAACGGCGAGAATATACTTATCTCGAGAATCGCGCGCAGACATGTGTAAAAATCCGCAGGAAGGATGAGAATCGATTCGTTGATTATTTGATCGTTTTATTTACGTCGGGTCATCATTTGTCGTGAGAAAATTTAAGCTTTTTGAAAAGGAAGTCCCGTTGCATTATAAAGCTGGTGTTCCAAAATAAGCTATGTTTACTCGTTCAAATGACTGGATCGATAATTCTTTTGACCTAAATCAGAATTTCTTTTCTGAACGTAAAGATAATAAGTTTTTGAAGGAAGATGGAAGAGATTAAGAATTTCTATATCGAATTTTGCCTCATTTTAATCTTTTTTTTTTAAATTAAATTATCCTCACTATATCTACTACTGAATAGTGAACGACTTGGATAATTAGCAAAAATCGTATATTGACAAAAAACGGTGGAAAATTTGAGAATATCGGTATAAGTCTATAACTCCGTACAAACATGAGCTCTGATCTAAAGTAATAATTTTTTTTAATTTATATCTTTGTGCGGGATATTAATAGTTTTATGAAGAATAAAATCAATTAGATTTTTCAACGACTCGATTCTCGTCTTTTCGGGTGGTCTCCGTAACTATCTGGGCTTGCAGTGAAAAAAAAAATAGAATTCATACGAGCTTTCTGAAAAAAAACTAACACGTATATATAAACAGTCTGAGAAAATAACAAGTCTAGCGTTTGAACATTATACACACATATATATCCCGCCATATCAGTGAGAAAATTTTAAGCTGGACTGTTAGGAGAAGTTACGATATTTAAAAAAAAAAACAATAAAAAAAAGAAAAAAAACAACGGCCGTACACGAGTCGAAAGCTGAGACACACTCATATACACACAAACACGTACACGTACATACAAACCAAGGCAAAAGGGTATATTATATACACGTTCTGTAAAGCAAAGAGAGATTATATAGATATATATATATATATAAATATAGAAGAGAGAAATTGCAGCACGACCGGTTCGAAGCATAAAAAAAAGAGAAAAAGAGAACATAAAAGATACACATTATACCGTATAAGCAAATAAATGAAATAATTATTAAAGTATAAATGACGAGGAAGAGAAAACCAAAAAAATAAAAATAAAAATAAAAGCGAGGCTCTATCCTCGTGCTCGTTGCGAAGTTAAGTTTTATATCTAACGACCATGCGTATTATTAATATTATACAAGGGAGAAAAAAAATATATATACGACGATATATGTATATTATACACGTACGTACGAACGAGGATTCTATGCTGAAATTGTGATATTTCTACGAGAGAATCTCAGCAACAGAAGCAGCATATACGCGTATATTAGCCGCAGCAGCGAACGGTTGAAAGGAACTAAACGTGAAGGCAGTCTGTATAGCGAGAGAGTCGTCGCTCTATAGCAAAGAAAAACGATCGAGATTTATTCTAGGTTTCTCTAACTACCTATCTCTAACTCCGCGCATTTCTCTGTCTATCTGCTCTCAGTCACGCAAAAAGAGAGAAAGATAAAAAAGAAAATCCTGCCCCCTCCTTCCGGATCGCCTCCTTCCTGCCCACACTCTGTAACTCCTCGACATATCATTGTATTCTTTCGCCCGCTACTCGATCCTGCCGAGGATTTTGGGACTTTGAATCGAAAGTTTCGTCGAGTTATCAAAAGGCATATAAGCGTAACAGTTTCTGTACGTGTATGTATAAGAGTTTGACGAATGAACAGAAACTGAGACGCTTGGTATAGCGAATGTTTACATTTTTCCACGTAAGTTTAAGCCGTAAAGAATATTATTACAATGTTGTAAATAAAATTGTATGATTAATCTAGCTTTTATGGAAGGATCAAAAAATTATACATTTAATCAGTATTATTTATACTATACGTATTCGTAAAACGTAATTAGCGTTCAAGATTATATACACTGACGAAATTATTCAAGGTTTACATTAGAACGGCTCTCCGACCTCTGATAATTTCCATAATTTTTGTACGATAACGAAATGAACAAGTATAATCCATCAAAAATTCCCGAGTACACAATCAATATACCGCAGGCAATTATGCGAGCACATAATCACCGCTCAAGCTGACCCAAGATAATATAGTGTGTACAGAGCAGACGGAAATTTCGATGCAAATCGCCCCAGAATCGATCTATTTCCCTTCCTTCACTTTTCTCCCTTCCGGTTGTACCTCTCCAGACATACATATATTAACAAGTATATGGCGTATACACACACACATATTATATGATACACGTTAAATAATAAAAAAAAGCGAATAAATAATATTGTTGACGAGAACGACGAGCGAGCGGGCGACGAGCGACGCATGGAAAAGGAAAAGAGACGATGAAGACGACGAAATATATCCAGGCCCGAATCCTATATAGCTTAAACTAATGAATCTACTATGGCGAAGAGAGAGGAACTACTCCGATTGTACGATACTTGGGCATGATTGTTTCGCAGATGACATAATATAATTCAACATTTGACAAAGCTCAATGACGTATACTTTATTACACCTGCTCATATCCCTTTCATCTGTCTTTTCTTTTATTGGTTCTTATTTTTTCTTGTGTAGAGTTGTGGAAAGATTTGAAACTTGGTTGATTGTAAACATTAATTTTTATTTATTCATATAGTTATTGTTCATAATGATTGCGCTAAATTAAGAATCATAATAAATTTTTTTTATAAAGATTCAACGCTTCATTCGTGAAAGGAAGTTTCTCGCTATCTTCGATCGAAAGTAAGTCTGACTTGAATCTTGTACTTTGTACAGGCATGCGTACGGTACTTTCAACTCGTACATACGTGGGAGCGTAATTTTCAATAAATAACATTTTTATAAAATTCTTTTAAGAAAAAAGGATAAGGCTGACACTTTAACTCTGTTCATTTTCAAACGGACTATTGTGTTGTACTGTTTATTTTACAGTAATAGCAGTCGATTGTTTGTATAGTGTATTAAAAAGCGACTACGCTAAGTCTTAGCGTGTTAACGTTTGAGTCACTGGTTTTGCTGCTGAATTGCGCTCGAGAGCACAATTTTACATTAAAATAATTCTCTTATATAAAACTTTCGAGAAATACTTAACACAAGCGTACAAATGTAGTGAACTGTAATGGCATCGGTCTCAAATAAATCCTGCAAGCTTTGCTGAACGTATCTCGTGCGTATGTGGGTGTGTATTAATCCAGTGACCCGTCCTCAAACTTATACCATTTTACTTCAGTTTTAACACGTTATTAATTATTGCGAACGGCTGGACGTAATACACTCTGGACCAATATGCAATTTTTATATTATCAAACATATTTTTATTGGAGCTGCATACCTGCCCAGCTTTAACACATAGCGTGCAAAAATTTTAACAGGTTTTATTTTAGGCCTGTGCATTAACTGATTTTTTTTCTTGTTTAAAAAAGAATAAACCTTACGCTATAGATTTATCACAAGTATAGAGCGTTTTTATACATTATTTATACAAATTCCAAATTATCGAAATTACACTACGTACTTTACTCGCGGCGTAAATTTTCGAGTCGTGCTTGCAAATCTGCATCGGCATCGTTTACGTTTCCGCCATCGTCGTTGGCTCCAGCTGCAGTGGCAACTGGTTGCTTTGAGCCTGCTATGCTGAGAGATCCAGAGGCTTGTGGTAATCCTGAGAGTTGATCATTAAGTTGAAGACCAAGTTCATCCAGAACTTGAGATACAATCGCATCACTGAAAAATATGAATAGTGTAGGACTCTTTTTTTACAGTTATTTTATATTGTATTGATCTCATTTAATCTGTTTATAATTTTATACCTTTCCTCTTCATCACCCTCATCTTCCATCGCATCATCAATGGCATCGTTCATGATCTCTTCTTTCATGTCCATTATTTCAGATTGCTTCTCAAACTCTTGTAAAATCTTTTGAATTTGTGGCAAGTTAAGTTGTCTAGAATAATTGTAATATTAAATTTATCACTTACAGTTGATTCAAATATAAAATACATTATAATAACATACTTGTTCATATTTTGCATAGCTTTTGTGACACCTTTCATTGCTTGAGCCATTGTATTTTGAGAACGTAAAGTTTGGATTTTCAAAGAAACTGCTTGAATGTTAGCTTTCATCAACATAAACTTCTTGACATAACGCCTTGTTCTAACAAGATCTTTTGCCATAATTTTAACTGCATCCTAAAAAAGATTTTCATTTACGTATTTTTCAAATTTTGTGTATTGGTCATAAAGTCTCTGAATACTTTTGAAGTTTTCATTTAATTTTTTATCATATATATAATGAAACAAAAAATATATTAGTATACTACTTGTGCGTACCATTTGTCCATCTTTTGCCATTTTCTTAATATCAGCAATAATCTTTTTTTCTTGCTGTTCCATCCTCATTCTTTCACGATCCAAGTCCCGCATTGCTTTATTTAATGCTCTCTGATTTTTCCTGAGCATCTCCTCAGGAGTAACACGTTTGCCGAAAAGCCACTCCATTTTTCTCTATTTAAAAAAAAATATATATTAGTGTGAATGTGGAAATGAAGGTTAAATATTAGATTCTCATAAAAATTCTCAATTTTTTGACATGTGAAGCTACTTGAAATGTCTTAACCAGGTGAATTAATGATCAAAACTTTATCTATTTAACAAAATATCCCAGTGAGTCATCACCTGATTATTCTCACGCTGTACTTATATTTGCCTTGAGGTTGAGACTCTCCCTAAAAACTTATCTACCAAACGACAGACGCAATATCGTCGCACAAAGAACTAGTCACGACTATTGAAGCATCTAACGTGTGTACCTTATTTGTTGTTGACGCTCTCACACGGCTGTACGACCTGACGAAATCCTAGTCGATGCGTTCATACGTCAAAATCCTGGACAAACCTTCTATAATACTATAATGGTTCTGCTTTACTCGCTGAGCGTCGCTAACGGCAGTTCGGCTAATGTCGGAATTTCAAGTCTCCGTCGCACATGCGATCGTACAAACGAGCAGGAGAGAGCGGGAAAGCTAAATACCTATCCTTCTCCCACTCGTACAATACCTGCAGTGGTTGCAGTGCCAGTCCGTCGGCGTCAATGAAAATAGAACACGATACACGACACCTAGCCTCACCTCAATAAAACTAACCTCCAAAGTATCTCGGTGCGATGCTACGTTAATATTTTCAAACTAGCAGCCGATTTGTTAGTACTATTTGCATAATACCAATTTTTTTAGCACGCGCGCTAGGCCTTCGGCTAGCGCTCTTCATCGATCCACGGCCCGGCTAGTGAATGAGTGCGTCGCATCATTAGCGCGTGTACGCGCGCGTACACACCCACAGTGACTATGGGCATTTGATTGTTTATATTGACAGAGCTACGGTTGTTGCATAGTTTTTGTAAAAAATAAGCTGGAAAAATGTCGGGAAAGGGAAAGCAAAACTCCAAAAAAGCCATTGTCAAATCGGTCAGGGACAGTGGAAAATTGGCCCAAGCAGCATTGGCCAGCTCCGATACCAGTTCTGAGGGCTCCGAAATGACAACACTTCCAGTTATAAAGATGATCGACAATAGTAAAGTCCTTCCAAGGTACTACAGTATATTACAGAGAAATGCAGAGGATGGCATAACTATGGAGGACCTCGATGTCCTGCAACTTGAATTAGAAATGTTACTTTCTTCAGTAGTTGTGCGCAGTAGGATATTGCAGGAGGAAATCACAAATTTGTCTGCATCTGAAGAACGTAGGGATCGAAGATCAAAGAGTGGCAAAGGCTTAGCATTATTAGATAAAAAACTGAGAGAGGATAAACTTAAACCAAAAGAAATAGGACTCAAATCTCAGTCTCCCTTGCCAGCTAAACTGAAGCAGAGAGCAGTGGGAAGTTCAGCAAATCAAGTGGTGCCAAATCCTCATGAGATTGTCAGAGTAGAAGGATCAAAGTCTGATGGTCATACTAAATTATTATTACCAAAAAATGATACACTAAACAAATTCTGGGCTTCCGTAGATCCTTACTGTGCAGACATTGTGCCAGAT
Source organism: Torymus flavipes (assembly GCA_030522905.1). Taxonomy (NCBI): domain Eukaryota; kingdom Metazoa; phylum Arthropoda; class Insecta; order Hymenoptera; family Torymidae; genus Torymus; species Torymus flavipes. The sequence goes on along the minus strand of JAPYZO010000230.1, from coordinate 20,751 downwards.
GATATTAAGCTTTTAGAGGAACTTATAGCTAAGCATGGTGATATTGGAGAATTCAAAAAGATACCGCCACTGGGTCGTCATTACAGTGTAGCATGGGCACACAATGATTTAATGCAGGAAGAGGAAGCAGGAAATCCCAACAGGGAGAAAAAGAAGAGTAGACACGATTTATCTCTTTTAATGACAAAAGGAGATAAAAAATCTAATGGTAAAATATTTTTTATTCAAATTTATTATTTAAATATGTTCATGAATTTAATCAGTAATCTCGTTTTTAGGCATAGCTGGTCCCCTTACACAAAGGCTAGTTTCTGCTCTTCTAGAAGAAAATGTCTATGTAGCAAATAATAATTCAGATAGTAAATTATTTCGTGATGGAGATCCACCAGTTTTAAGGGACCTATCAATTCAAAATTCAATGAATCTTGAAATGAGAATGCACAAAGAATTAGTAGAACAAGGAATTTTAGAACCAGATTCTCAAAAAAAGAATCAGGAAGATGATGAAATAGTAGCAGAAATAAAAAGGTGCCAGCGAGAATTGACTGCTCTCTCTAGTCATAATGAAATGCAATTGAAAAGACTGTTGCATCTTGCACAAGAAGAAAGTAAAAGACAGGCACTAAAACGCAAAATTGCAGCAGTGGATAATGAAGTTGTAGAACATTATGAAAAATTACTGTTAGCAAAACAAAGAAAAGTGCCTCTGTCTAGAAAGGAACAAGAAAAGGCATGGGCCTGTCTAAAAGAGAGAGAACAACTTTTGGAACAACTGAATATGCTGCCGTCCAATAGCATTGGGGAACCTGTCAAAGTTATGAATAACACCTTAACGTAGTGCTATTTTAATTAGATTTGTGGGAAATTGAATTTTTCAAGTGCTATGAGAATAATTTCCTCATAACATGGTGTACTGATTTTGGATTAAACATGAAATGATTTGTTCACGTGACATCATGGCATGCATCAAATTAATATTTAAAATATCTAGAAAAAAAAAACATTTTAATTGAAGGATCTTAATTTTTATTAATTTAAGGTCACATAACTAGAAAGCGTTTTATGTATGCTACATTACCTGTAAATGCAATTATTTTAAATTGTGCAGAAATATTTGCTGACACAATCGTAAGGACTTGAAAACGCTTTAAATTAAAGTATCAATAATGTAAGTTGGATCGAGTGTGGCATAATATTTGTGAAAACCATTCTCGGTTTTTTCAAGTCAAATGTATGTAATAAATAGGGACTGTTTAATTGTTTAAATGAAAACGAAGACGATACGATATAAATTTAAAAATTTTAATTCGTACATTATTCTCAATAAGTTAATTATTAACTATTGTTATTAATTTTGCACTTTTTTCTCAAAATATTTTGCATTTATAGACTGTAAGTGCAGAAATTTGAATCTTTTATAAATAATAAGACAAATGTCTAATGTTTTTTAAACGCGCACTAAATTTTTATAGTTCGCGTTATACCTAGTATTATCTTTATCTCCAAAATATACGCAAAAAAATTTAAAAACCATAAAACACTTCCACAAAAATATTGCTCTCCAATATGTAATTCTAAGTGAAAAATTTGCGATTAAATCTGTCAATCTTTCAAAACATTACGCCATTTCTGTTTGAAACGTGTATTAGAAAATAAAGAAAAAATATTTTTAGACTACGGCTTTGTTTTCTTTCTTTATATAAGATTTTTTCACGGGTTCAATGCCCCGTGACCAACTTATAAACCGAAAATATAATTGTTATCTATTTATTTATTGTGATTTCAATATAGGCAATATTGCTTAATACAGTAACGATTTGCGATTCCACAGATGACCAAGCAAAATTGTATTAAAAATTTATTATATTTTAAAAGTAAATACTTTTAATTCTTTTGTATTTCGGCAAATATATTTTTTTTTCCAGATTACTTGCACTTAACCTGATAAATTATTTGAAATATTCAGCTAATTTAGTCTTTTTAATAGCTATTTTATCGTTTTTTTTCTAAAGAATTGTGTTCCAATAGTGAATTTTATTGTCAAGTAATCTTATATAAAATGAAACTTTCGTAATGTACAAGAAAGTGCTTTTAACTATGTTTCATTGGACATCACTGTTTCAAAGGACTTCATTATAACCATAACTTATGAAAAATTATAGAATATTTACAAAAATAATTATTTATTTGAATCTTCTACTAATGTTTATTAGAACTTGATTATTTAAATAATTGTTAAGATTTCCAAATCTTACAGCCATTGAAAAATATTTAACTTTTGAAAGATTCGAATTACAATTAAAATGTTAGATCACTTATTTTATTGCAACAAAAATATTATATTTAAAAAAAGTAAATCTTTATTATATTAAAGATATTTAAAATTGTTCTTATATATATATATGAGAAGGTTGATAAAAAATAAAGACAATTATCTCACGACAAAGATGTTTATTCGATATCACTGTACAGATTCCTCGCCAAGAGTTACCTCAACAACGTGCGTACACAACAGCACAACAATGATGAATCGCTCGGGTAACAAAAGAGTTTGAAAAGAATTTTGACTTTAATCATCGCATCAACACTAGGGCGTTTGAGTATGTATACGTGCGTGCGCGTAATGGTGGGTATGCATGTGAGGCTGTCGGTCTCAATAATTTTCGGTAACCTCCTATTCGTTCATTAGACTGAAATTCATTACTTCATAACAATGTGAGATACGCTACACCGAACGGTAGACCATGAGATTATTGAGAACAAGTTATTGGCTGTATTGGAGGGATTTTATGAACGGTTCGATGAATTGATCTTAATTTCGTGTACGCCCCGTTTTTCTGTTCTTTTTCTATTGTCGCACCGTTGCTCTCCGTTGCAGCAAGTCGCTGGTTCCCGAAATGATATCATGGACTGAACCGCATACCAGAAACAGCTGCCTCTTCGCCAAGGTCGCAGAGGATGCTGTCTTGGCAGTGACGCACTAGAACTATTGGTATTTTTTTTATGGAGGATTCGTGGCTTAGAAGGCGAAGAGGAGTAGGAAAGCCATCATAAGACAGAAAAGACCCATGGCCTCTGACAGGGCAAAGCCCAGAATGGCGTATGAGAAAAGCTGTTGCTTAAGAGATGGGTTCCTGGCATAACCAATGATGAGCGATCCAAATACTGATCCGATACCAGCACCTAAAAGGTTAAAAAAAATATATTATTTTCATATAATTAAAGATAACTTATACGTTAACAAAATTCATAGAAAAATTAAATAAATTGGGATGAATATTCAATGTGTTATGTGAATGATGCATTTTGTTAATTACTTCTGGAATCTTCACATATGAGAGGGTTCGTGCAGCAAGCAGGAAATGGATAGGATCAAAAGGCGAATAATAAAATGAAAGCCATCATTAGGCAAAATAAGCCCATTGCTTCTGTTAAAGCAAAACCAAGGATTGCATAGGCAAAAAGTTGTTGTTTTAGGGAAGGATTTCTCGCATAGCCAATTATCAAACTCCCAAATACCAATCCAATACCAATACCTAAAAAAAAGTTATTGAGGAAAATGATGAATGATTAGGATAATAATGGATAATTATGGATATGTAATATGGATCAAAGCACATATTCAGGTTATATAAGAGTTGCATAATCCTCAAAAAATCATGAAGGAACCTTAATACATGTGCTTTGAAATGAATGATTATAAATAAATGATAAATCAAACCAGTTTCATAATCATTAATTCAGAAAAATTGATTCACACCATCATCCAGTCAGTTATCTTACCGGATCCTGCAACTCCAACGGTGGCAGCACCAGCACCAATGAATTTGGCAGCAGAGTCGATGTCCCGGCTAATCGAGGAGGTCTGGAAGCTACGAATAGCCGGCGACTGGAACAATACCAAAGAAACTTATTAGCAATTCTTACTAACTCACCTCTAACTGACAAAAATCTTAATCTCAAATTAACAAAATATTTTCCTTACATAACGTCGGCACCGTCGTCGGCGTTATGCAATTAAAAATTATCACTCAAGTCTGATAAAAGTTTTGAGAAAAAAAATAAATAAATAAAAAAATGAATAATACATCTTTCAACTCACCAAGCTGACTGGTGTCTGGTTCTGTTTCTGGAGCGACTGACTCTGGTTCAGCACCACACTGCTGATCGGCCTGATGTAGGCCTTTGTACCAGAGACCAGCTGAAACGATAAAAATCAGAAATTCGACCATGAGAGAATCATCGACATCATCATCCTCGCCGAAGAACGTCGGAGCGAGAACTTTTGACTCATTACATAAGAGTAGCGCGAGGGAGAGCGTGACTCGCTGGCTGGCCACCGCCACCTCGCGCTATTTCAGAAAAAAGAGCAGAAAATAAAATAAGTATTTCAGAAGGATGGACTACTTACGGTGGACCTGGCAACTGGGGCGATAAATCTGGTGCAGGCGAACATGTTGACACCTTAACTCGTCCTTCTCACGTACAAACCTGCGCAAAGATAGAGAAAAGATGTCAGTCTATAAGTCGTCGACGTCGTCGTCGTCGTGTGCTACGAGAGAGTACACGTACGGCGCGGCGCTTATGTATGCGTGTATATATATATATATGTGTGTGTAGCTTAAAACTCGCACTCGCGAAACGGGCGTGTATATAAGCAAGAAAAGGGCTCGCGAATAAAGATGCGCGCGTGCGAGCGCGTGTCGACGTGGCCTTATATACGCTCACAACTCCAATTTGAATTTCGGAGAAAATTGTCAAAACTCGAGAGAAATATCGCAGACGGCGGCTGCTCCATGGAGGTGGTTACGTAACGTCGCGACCGTCCATCCGTGTGGCGGCCGCCCGCCGCCTCTCGGTACCCTCTGCCATACTCGCCCATATAACTACTTATTCGATTTAACGTGATAAAAAAGCTTCACACCGGTCTTAAACAAGCAAAACGATGGAAGGTCAGCGTTAGGTTTTCACTAAGAAATCCGTATGCGATCGAGAGCGGCACGCACCAACAGAGCGCGGTCTACTTACACTTGGTCGATCTTCACGGAGAGCACACGCGCGCTAAAAGCCCCGGCGATGTGTCGTCTCTTTCGGTACCCGCGACTGCCGCGAGAGAAGAGAGAAAATGGCCGGCGCGCGACGTATGGCCGCCGAGAACCGTGCGCAGAGCACCCGTCGCGAGCGCCACCGCACTTGCCAGCGAGCGAGCGCGCGCGCGCACATCTCTCACATCATCCCTTCTACCTCCCACTCCCATTCTCGCCTGCTAATACGGACTCCGCGACTAACATCCAAGACTTGTCCTATACACGGCAAACTATCTTATACCTCTGAGAAAAACAACATGCCAAGGAAACGAGATTCTCCTTCCTTTTCAACTTTTTTTTAGAATTCGCAAAGCTTTCTTAACCGCGTGCTTTCGAACTTGACAGTCATCATCACGCGCGGTCGCCCATAGATCTTTACGTGACGAGAGTACAGGCTCTCACCCTACACACAGCGCGCATGTATTATTAGACCATTTCGGCGGTGTGTTGTTGATATTTGGCGCGTTTCGAGCGCATATACCCCTGCCCCCGCGTTTAAATGGACGGAAGCGCGCGCGTGCTATCCTCTTTCGCGGAAGCTGCGGAATCAGTAGTAAAAGGGCAGGACTGCACCGACATCGATCGACCGCTTGAGAGAGAGAGAGAGAGAGAGAGCGAGCGATACGGAGCGGACGGAGCATAAGACACTTATCGGTTTTGGGGTGTGCAATAACGAATTCTTCCAAGGTTTATGTAATAACTCTGTTCGCACTCGGCGGAGGGGATGAGAAGGTCGGGCCCAATGGGCCATTTCATGTTTGTAAACATTGTACGGGAGACCATCAAGGGATATATTATAATTGCTGACCATACAGCGCGTATTCTGGTAGCAGTACCTAGATAGGCCATTTAAACTTAACGACATGAAAATTAAATGACAATGTAAGGCCGTTCTATAGCCCTGCATTCTCCAATTATCTATAAAGCGGGTATCAGCAGTGTTATCACTGGAGCTGCACTTTTTCATTCAAAAATATATATAAATCACGAAAAATTGGATTACGGAGTTGCTCAGCGCGACAACGTTATTGATCTACGGAACCACGGCGTTCGTGCTCGCGGTAGCGGTGGACTCAAGTGCCAAATCTCATATTCATCCGCCGTTACGAAATCACGGCCGCCCTTAGGTAGCGCAGACCCAAAATCCGTGACCCACAGAGAGAGAGAGAGAGAGAGCGCGCGCGCGCGTATAGGCAAAAGGGGCGAAATCGGAGCGCACATGCCACGGCAAAAAAGAGAAAGAGGAAGTACCGAGAGCATATCTCTTACGCACGCATGCATATGTACGTACCTCGAGAGGCTATAGAATGATAGCTGTGCGCACGAGTCTCTCACGAAGGTCACCGACGACGATACGATGACTCCGTGTCCACACGCGCGAAAAATAGTTGTAGCAGAGTATGCTTACGTACGACTGAGACCACACGGCTTTAGAGAGGGCGAAAAGTCGAAATTAATCACGGGACAGATCGATGCCTTCCTCTCTTCACTCTGCGCTCCTCTCACTCCGTTTCTATATATATATATATATATATATATATATATCTATACGTACACTTCGTGATCGCGGTCTCTCTCTCGCACGCTCTCCCTCTCCCTCCTCGTTATCCAACGGAAGGCGAGGAGACGACCGTGCTCTAACCTCAACCCGTAGGCGAATTTTCACGCTCCGATTTCGTTCCGATAAATCGCCAACCTCGGTCCAAATAATCGAGGAAAACATGCACCACGTTATACTTATGAGAATAAACTACTCACCAAAGAGCAGAAAAGTAGAAGGAGGCAAGGAGGGCTGCCGGCTTTTGGAATGTTGAGTTGCAGAGTGTGGAACTCTCGGCGAGCGACGAGGGACAGAACAGCGACAGCGACTACTACCGTCGGCCTCGCGCGTATGTGTCGGTAGGACAGAGCGCGCGCGCGCAGTCCGTCTCTTTCGCACTCGCGGCGAAACACGCCCCGGCGCGAGCAAGCGAGCTTTTATCGACCAACCGAATTTAGCCGAGCGCCGACGCGCTGGTCAAGCTCGCGACTATTATCGTATAATAACCCTATATCCTCGGCTCACGAGGTGTTATAATACGTGAGCGCACAGTGCGTGTTCGGCCCGTGTGCGGTTAAATTCGAATGCGATAAGTGCACGCATATCGCGAGGATTTTATTTTTCCTCGCGATCGTCTTTCCGTATCAGCTATATATACATCTATAGTCCCTCGCTCATCTTTTTCGCTCGCTTGACTCGCGCCGCCCGCCGTGCTCTCTCTCTTTTTCTCTCGTCTGCTCGGCATGTTCCGCTCTTTATATCGGCCCGTCCTTATCCCACGCGTTACCTCACCCGGCGTACAGCTCGTTCCGTCATTGTTCAGCTCGTACATGCGCGGAGTAGCGCCACGAGAGAGTCTCACAGTCGTGCAGCTGCAGAGGGACCTCGAGGTCGTCGTATATCGTTGTCGTGGTCGTCGGTGCAGGCTAGACCGCTCTCCCCCCTCGCTCCCCTGCCGTAGCAGCAGCCGCCACCGCTATGGCCGTGTTCATGCTGAACGTCTGCAAATTCAACTCGTGCGGCCTGACGTTCAAGAGCCTGGGCCACCTAATTCAGCACATCGAGGAGACGCACATCGGTAACCCGCGCGTGCAAGCGTGCGCTCAGTCGCCGGGTATGGAAGGGAGACGAGCGAGAGGTTATCTGGGACCTCGAGGCAGAAAGCCGTCTCTTTATCTCTGTCTTTCTCGCTCTCCCGCAAGCCCTATATGGTGACCGAGCGCACGCGTCTTTTCATGGGGTTTTGTATGACCTGGAGGTGATGACAACTCGTGCTCGAGGTGGATTCGAACTCGCGGATGAGGAAGCTTCAAAGCGGTATATTTTTTTTTGCCGGTAGATTATGAAATTATGTCATGCCGGAAGGGTTTCGAAGTGCAGCGCTCTCGATGACTCTCGGTTTTTTAAAAAAAAACGACTTTCTTTCTTTTTAAATTGAGAGCCGATTTGTTGGAGTTTGGAGGGGGAAATCGGTTGATTTTATTACTATTGATTCTTGAGTTTTGTAAATTGAGAAATAATTGTACAAGACGCCGATAAGCTTTTTTCGCGTCTGGGCCGATAGCTTTTTTTCGTGTGCTGGTTATTCATGAGATTATGAATTAAAAGTTACCAGAAATGGTAATATTATTATGTAAAATTAAAGGCCTTGCTTGTTGAAATGTTAATTTAACAAAAAATTTTATGAATGGTAAATAAAAGTTTTATAAATATCTTTTCTTATATATTTTTTTTTTTTTTTTTAAGATAATAGTTGATCTCATTGTTTACTTTTGAAAAAATACAATTTTTTTTTTTTATAAGCAATTGAATGCATTTATTGCATCAAATTTTATTTAATATGAAACAGTAACATTACAAAAATTTAAATAACTTTGGCATATAGTATGGTACAAATAATTGTTCTTTTCAGACTATGATCCCCATGTTGTGGAGAAAACGGAGCAGCAGCAGCCACCATGTATACCGTTGAGTTATGTTCTTCGTTTCTTGACGGATGCTGCCAGAAGGGAAAATGTCAAGCCTGTGCAGCCAACCAGGCCCAATCAGTCTTGCATCCCTCCCTCGACAAGAGTGAAAAGTCTCACTCCAACAGGTAAAACTCGTTCGATGCGGATGAAAGAAAGAGAAAAGAAGAGAGACTTATTATTTCGCGTTCTTCCGACCACCCGAGCGAGTAACGACGTTACATTAAGCACATTATAGGAAGTGAGGCAGAGGAGGGCGAGGATTTTGTTAGCGAACCTGATGACAGCAACGATTCTTGGACCACTTTGGAGGAGTTCTCGACTGATTTTATCCTTCGCTATGGAAGCAGGTATGCAAACACTCAATCATTATAGAACTGCTATATTATCTTTTCCAGGCTAGTCATTATTGCTATTGATGATCAACGTCACTATTAATTTGGGAGGATAGTGGCCTAGTTATTGTAAAATTTTTAAAGCTTATTGGATAATGGTGAGAGAATAGGCAATTTATTGATGTCCTCTGATTGAAACCATTGATTTGTTTGCCAATTTTACAATTCCATAGCTGCACTATGATCCCCTGGAAGAGTAGAAAATAACTAATTGTAAGAATTTCATTTCAGGAGTACAAACCAGACTGTTATAAGCCAAAGCAACAAAGATGACAAGCCCTTTGCTTGTCCAGTTCCAGGCTGTAAAAAGCGTTACAAGAACGTCAATGGTATAAAGTACCACTCCAAGAATGGCCATAAAAATGACGGCAAGTACGTATATATCCATCAATCTCTTGTCCCCTCTCGACCCCCTGGAATGTCATTTGTCTCAAGCAGACGTCGCCAGATGTTGTCACGCGACTCCCGCACATAGCACATGTAAGCACACACAGATTCCCCCACTGACTCTAAGCATTTGGTTACAGGGTGAGGAAGGCCTTTAAATGTCCATGTGGCAAAAGCTACAAGACCCCCTATGGCCTGAAGAACCATACGGCGCTCCGGCATCACAACAGCAGCGTCGTCGCACCTCTACATCTGAGGCTTCCTTCGCACCAGCAACCCACGAACAGACACAGCAGCAGCAGCAAGCTGGACGGCCTGGAGGAGCACTCAAGGTCGAGCTACACAGCAAGGGTGCCGAAGATTAAGGTGGCGGCGATGCAGGACCACGGCTACATGAAACCAGAGCACTCGGCGGCCTTCGACTCGGCAGAGACGGAGAGCGAGTGCGAGATGAGCAGCAGTCTTGGCGTCCTTACGCCGGCTGCTTCTCCACCGCTGTCAAGCCCGGTACAGCAGCAGCAGCAAACGACGTGCCACAAATACCTTGTGAACTCTAGTCAAGCGCAACAAAGCACCGTAGTGTGCGACAACTAGTCGTCCATGTAACAAAGCAACCCAGACTCTGGAGTCGAGTCGGCAATGAACAAAAACAAGAGAAACGCTCTCGTCGTTCAAAGCGGGATCCGACCACGCTATATCGTTTTTTTCGAATGCATTTCTCGAGATGCCTATCTCTATATATATATCGGAAACAAATTATGTACACTATGATTCGCTAGTGCGCGGAATATGCGCCGCGAGCGGTAAGCAGCTTCCACGATACGAGCCACGAAAATCTCGATAATGTTGTATTTGTTGTTAAAAATGCGAGGAAAAAAGAATTCTATATATATATATATACATATATACACGTGGCTTTCGCGACTTCCAGACTTACTGTTAAACCAAATTTTTACGGAAGCGACTGATATTGACGCGTAATGTTTATCTCTATTGGCGTATTGTTGATTGATTGATCGTTATTATTATTATATTCGTAAAAGTTGAAAAGATGTAGAAAAGAATTTTATTATAAATAAAGAGAAAAATCAACAAAAGACTTTATTTCTGGCAAAGAGGTTTGAAATTGTTCTTGTGAAGTGCTTTTAAAAAAAGAGGGTTTTTACATGATATATACTTGTTTTTTAGTAAATTTATTCAGGGTGATGAATCTGTATTTTTGTTTTTCATTTTCTTGTTTTAATATACATAAATATAGTTACTATGATTATAAACGTTTGAAAATCGTATGTAGAGCATTCGTCAAAGTGGATTAGGATAAAGAATATAGGAAAAAGAGACGAGGAGATGGAGTTTTTTTGGAAATTGCAAAGATTCAACGTGTAAATTTACGTTAAGGTTTTTCATTTTTTCAAATTTTTTCGCGTTATTTATAAGAGAGTGAACCTAAAGACTTATATTTCAATTTAAAGGATAGTAATCATATCATATAATATATTAAAGTTGATGTTACTTTTAATCGCTTAAACATACTAATATCAATTTTAATAATTACAAGCATCGTTACGTCCTTATGTAGTCAGCCGAGTACAAACGTCACTTGATAATTCTCGTAGCTTCAATGTAATACTCTGTTTTCTTTTAGTGTATTTATTTATTTATATATATTTATATATCATCTGAATTCATATCATGTCACCGTCGACGTGTATTTCGTTCATCAAATGCATATACATTGAAGCTTTTTTTTTTATTTTCGTACAATCATTCATCGCATTTGCACCTTTTTAACTCGTTCGCTCTCTATCGTACGGTCGCTCTCGCTAGGCAAGATTATTTCAATATTGCGATATACGTTAGAAAAATATGCTATGCCTAAAATAGGATAAAGGCCTGAAGGCAACCTCTCGTCGATATTACCGATTATACCGGTGCGGTTTTTTTTTTCTTTACTCTCGCTCACACGCAAACTTTTGTCTCTCTTTTTCCACTTGTTTTTTTAGTTTCCTCGTCAATTTTGCAATTTTTTTGTTATGATTTGTTTTGTTAAATTTTAATTATTGCGGAGGCGCACAAAATCAAAGGTAATATATTGGACGACATTAACAAGGTACAAATACATGGCTATATAAACGACAGATCTAAGCACTTCCCGCAAAAGTTGTCCCGTTCAAGCTTTGGGCGAGACAACGGCGTACGAAGACACCGTTTCTGAACTTAATAAATTTGCTAGATTAAATGTAATTTTAATGCTTAATAATTTATTTTTATACAAATTGGTATATGTCACTAATTTGTTATTAAAGTAGGTGATTATAACAATGGAAAGAAAAAAAAATATAAATTCGTTTTGTATAGTTCAGTTTATTTACAGGAAGACTTAGTCTGTCGTGCGCTCTACAATGAAAAGATAAAGGAAAAACAATGTTGATTTACTTTCCATTAATGACAGTTTAGCACAAGAATTTGCGATAAATAAGGAATTGCGAGTGTTCATCTGAAATAATCGAACGCATTTTGAAATCGTTAAAAAGATAATTTCCAATTTAGATAAAACAGATTTGTAATAATCATGAATTAGTACATAAAAATTAATGATGAACGCGTACAAATTTCAAATTCCATTTTGAAAAGCAATTCGGCAGTTAAAAATATTAAAACCGTAAGACTATTTAACATGAACACCTATCCTCGAGAATTAGCGTACAGTTATTCATTCGCTTGAGAAAAAAAACAATATTTTCCATTTGTACTAAAAGTATTTATCGATCAGTGAAAAAGATGAATCGTTGGTTACAATTATACGCACGAAATGCGAACCTAAGACTTAAAAAAAGCGGTAATGTATCGAACACCTTGTCTCCATTAAGCTTAAGATATATCCGACGAGACAGACTTTTTCTTGGCTAATTGGAGTCTGCGTCTCATTGTTACGATAACGACGATTCATATTTCTCAACCAATTCTTTCGGCGCGTTCGAAAAAAAAAATATTTCCTTCAAACACAATAACAAGCAATCCAGTGTCCGGTTCTTCATTACTTGGGATCAGAAGGCTCTGCACTCGTGGGCGTGTCTGTGTGTGTGTGTGTAAGTGTGTGTTTTGTTGTATATGTACGTTTAAGAGTGTACTGTAAAAGTGTACGTGTCCTTAAGCGGGAGAAGAAACTCGGCGCATCGAATGCGAAAATATTGTGTCCTCCTCCGTTCGTGGTACGTGTCGGGCGGGAAGGGCCAAAAGTTCGCTTTTTACGCGCACGCCCGCGACCGCAAAAAAGTCCTCAGCTATAACATCCCTAAAGAGCCGCGAAACAACAAGTCTACGTTAGAGTATCATAGGTGCGTTCGGCCCTTTTTGCGTTTGTCGCGTTAATATTTTTTTCTCACACCTAATGCCCGGCCTCTAGATTTTTGTTCTACTAACCATTATTTAGATTTATTAATATATACCTAAAAATTGCAGCGCTGCGGCGCAGCACCGGAATACCTCGCGCAGCATTTTTCTTTTCATATTTTTTTATCTAATATAATATAACTCACAAAAAGGAAATAAAACAAGCGAAAAATGAAGAATAAAGAGAAGAAAACGAGAAATACCGACACTCGACTCCAGTCGTCGCAACAACACGCAGTTTATAATATATGTATATATTTATGTATAAGACACACACCGATCCACACAAGAAGATCGGAGAACGAGGAACGGACGCGCCATCATCGGAAGGATCTGTCGTCGGATGCGTAGCAGCAAAGAAAGTCACACGGACGTATACGTGTAGCGATTTCTTTTCTTATATTTTTTCTCATTTTTTTTAAGAATAACGATTCATAACGTAATTTCAAACAGTATTTAATGAGTAATAATGCTCGTTATATTCTCGTGAGATTGGACATAAACACACAGTACTACTTATATTCCATTGCATTATTTATGAATCAATCAGCTAATATACTTAATAATTATTAGACTAATCGTTAAACCTAGAATTGTGATCACCCATCAACGTCAGTCATCGTCGTCTCAATATAACATCCTTTTCTCACATCGCTCTTAACTAATTATTGAGCTATGAAAAACAAAAAACAATTACGAGTTTCGAATTCACTCTTCATTTTCAATACATATTCGATGGACTCGTCCTTCGTTAACAAGAGATATACCGCTTCATCACTTTGGACTGACTGACTGCACCAGGAATTCATTCATCTACTTAAAATAGAAACGTCTTTTCCACTCCTAAATTTCTCTCGTTTTTCATTTCTCGTGTTTTCATTTTAAGTAAATTAATAAACGTAATATAGAATGATAATTATAATAAACCGTAATAATCATAATGATAATAATAGATAATAGTAGTAAGCTGGCAGCAGTTAGTAACCAGATATTTTTTTTATATGAAATCTCTCGCTAGATGACAATCTGACAATGGCACTGGCAACCAAAACGATTTATTTTTTGTTCAAACTCACTCAAACACGTACGCGCATACTTGCTATCGGTATCTTTCTTTTCTGCTTTAATCAGGTCTCCTTCTCTAATATTTGTTTAGCCTACGCCCGAAGCCCCGTTCCTCCCATTGTCATCTTTCGCTTGACAAATTTTGTTCTCTTTCATTCGGTTAGTTTCGCTCGCGCTCATTTACACATTCTCTCGATCTATTTCACATATGTCCATCTGCTTTGTTCCTCGATGTGCAATCAGCTGCCAGATAATTTATCTCGTTTTCTTCGTGTTTTTTTTTTTATATTTTGTTTATATAGTTATATAACCATTTTCCCAACGACTACACACTAAATAGTTCAAATTTTTTGCACTTTTTCACCAACAACAACTGGATTGTTGCGCCGAATCTCTTGAGCGCCCATTTCTCTGTAATCAAACTTGCAGTCGTGCTTGTCACTGTATCGATGCACTGAGCAAAAGAGTCCACCACATCGACATTCAAAACCTGTAACAAAGACAAATGTAATTAACATGAATCATACATAAAATATGGTTACTTTTAGAACAATTTTTGACTAAACAACTTACCAGTTAAACCCACTTTCTTGCGACAAAGAGCACAACGATTTTTCTTCTTTTTGAAGTCCTTGTCAGTCTCTTTTCCTTCAAAGCAGTCATCGGCATCTCCGCTACTTACAGATCCCTCTGCTCCTACACTGCTGTTTCCGACTTCACTTTCTTGTTCGTCCCTGCTTATCTGTAAAAGAGAAGAATATATTTTTTTTAGTTCAACCACTTTAAGGTTAGAATGTTTAAATGACTTCCTGAATTATGTTGCGTACCATCATAAATTTTCAACTTTAATTTGATTTTATGCATAACTGAAGTGAAATAATGCAGAATAGTTTTGAGTTTTACAGTTAAATTTAATAGATATATATTTCCTGAACCGAAACATGGTAATATTTAAAAGATGATGCTCTTACACGACTAATTGGCTTGTCACCATGGAAACTGACAATTCATAAGGAAACTTAGTACTATCACTAAAATTTGACACATTGGCTTGAAGGTAATATGAAAAATAGAAGTCATTGTCCCAAAATGTTTGAGAAAATTGAAAAAAATAAGTATTGAACGAATGTAAAACTTACATCTTTGGGACTGGACAGATCTGTCGATGGTTGTGGTATGGTAGGTATGGTAGGCTGGGCAGTTGTTCCTGTGGAGGCAGGGCTGCTGAAACTGCTCTGCAACGTTCCAGCGTTACCAGAGCCGGTCTGTGAGGCTGGCACGGATGTAGCCGATACGGGGGGTTGCTGTTTCTTCTTCAGGTTCTCCTTATAGCAAAGAGAACAGAGGCCATCGGTGGCTGGTGAACCGTAGAAGCCACAGCCGCTTCTACACAGCGCTTGCATGGGATTGGACTCGCGTTCCATTTTGTCTTGTGTCTTGGTAGGTGCTTGTTCTTTATCTGAGAACGAAGCTCCCTGGGTACAAGTTCACTTGTGGAAGGGAGAAGTAGAGTAGATTTGTAGGGTATCGAGAAAGCAAATTCACTCGATGAGCCCTACCAAGTGGTCAGTGGTTCCTCTGCGAAGCAGGTTTCTGCCAGTCTCACAGCCGTCCTCTTCCGCTTCTCACCAAGCGCTAAGTCACGTTTGGCTGTCACCACGTATTCACCTGCAACAATAAGAACAGACACACGAACTTTAGCACACTCCTGTAGATCCAGTACGAACAATGGAAAATATGTATGCGAACTCTCGCGCGCGCGGCAATTGAGCGATAAAAGGAAAATTCACAACGCGCGCGCGAGAGAGGTGGTATTAATATTCAAGGCACTTGCTTGCGCTCGCTCTCGCTGCCTCGCTCGCTCTCTCTCGGCAACGAGCCTCGAACTGTCAAGAGAGCGAGCGAGAAAGAGAGAGCCAGTCATCCGCTGATAAGGGACTCCATTACGCACCAGCACACCAGGGGGAGAAGCAACGCAGGCCATGGCTCACACAGCGCGCAATAGAAAGAGAGAAAGAGAGAGAGAGGAAAACTCCGCGAGCACTACCTACTCGTCATCGTCGTACCCACCTCATCACCACCACTACCACCACCTCTCTCACTCTCACTCCCTGTCAAGAGACTCGGGTCTACCCAGGGAGTAGCAGCAGCAGCAGGCGGGACGAGGTCGACGGCGTCGTCGTCGTACCCAGGGCGCGCGCGAACACACACCCAAAGTCAAAGGAGACAGAGACGGCGCGCTCGCTCGCCTGGCTCGCTGCTATATACTTGCTCCGCTATATAAGCGCGAGTTAGACAGAGACGGAGCAGACAAAGTCAGAGCGAGAGAGAGGGAGATAGAGAGTAGTCGGGCACGTAAGGAGCACGACAGAGACGGAACGACGAGAGGGAGACACGCACGCACACGAGCAACGCGACCGCGCGCAGGCACACACACACACACACACACACACGCACACAGGGGGGAGACAGAGCGAGAGAGATCGAGCCAGCCAACCAGCCAGCTACAGCTATATAGAATGGGAGAGCTGCTCAAGCCCATCGGCCTCGAAAGTCGCCTCGTCCTCCTACACCTTCCTCTGGAGCACTAACGCGCAACCTCGCATACACACGCACACTCGTAAATATATGTATATGAGCACAAGCCACGGCGGCAGTATCAGCAACTACGTTCGCGCACTCACTTTCCAGCAGCAGCAGCAGCGGCGGCAGCAGCAGTGTCGCAAGAGCAGCAGCAGCAACATGGAGTATACAGGACGGCTGCGCCTTGAGGCAGTGTGAGCGAGCGAGAGAGCGAGAAAGAGAGAGCGCGCGTTCGCGTATTATCTTTAATGCAATGTATAACCACCACAGCAGGAGGAGCACTACATGCGTGACTCTCCTCCGGACTCCGCCACTATAGCACCAGTAGTAGTTCCTGGTGGAGTCGAGAGCAAAAGCAGCCCCGTGCGCCGTCACACGCCCGCGCGCACTGTATAGCTATATGTATACACACGCACATACAATGTTTTTTCTCTCTCTCTTATAGTGCGCTGCGCTGTATGTGCGCACTGTGTGCTGCTCTCTGCTCACACTCTCTCCTCTCCTCTCTCTCTCCTCGCGCGCGCCTGGCGTCTCGCACCACCACTCTCCCCGCGACTACTGCTCGCCTCGACTCGACTCGCTCGAGTGCCAGTCAGCGACGTAACTGAGTGTGCGCGCGGGCGCGCGCTCGCCGTCGCCGTTCTGGCGCTGCCTGTCTCTGCTGCTGGCTTCCTCGTATAAGAGAGCAGTATAGCAAGCGAGCTTAATGCCCGACGACGACGACGTCGTTGTCGTTATTCTCTCGGAGAGTGGGAAGAAGGGAGAGAGTCAGCAGCGTATAGGGGGGGCCTACATACGACAAACGAAAATACGGTCGCTCGGCGCGTACGTCAAAACACGCGTGAGAGAGCTTTCTCTCTCTCTCTCTCTCTCTCTCTCTCTCTTCTCCCACCCCCACCGCTCTTGTCGCGCGCACCTACATACGAAACGGGGAGAGAGAGAGAGAGAATTAGAATCACTGCTACGCTCTCTCTCTCTCTCTCTCTCTCCCTCACTCTCCTTTCCCTTTAAACCCTACACTAGCCGACGGAGAAAGCCCAGCATGTAGGTATATATACGACATCCGCGCGCGCGCGCGTCCCCCTTTTTTTAAATCGCACTCCTCTCTCCCTTGGGATATCGCGTCTAGGCGGTGCCACCTCCCAGAGCATGAGATATACAAACTCTCTCTCTCGTGCAGCGGCGCAGTATATATACCTTACGTAAGAGAAGTTCCCCTCCACCTCGTTCGCACGCACGCATAAAGCCAAAGAACACATAGAGCGCGCGTGTCTATTCTATACGCTCTCGTGACGAAAGAGAGCGCGGGTAAGTAAGTGTAAAAAGTGAAAAGGAGCGCGGACGTACGGCCTTGATTCGGAGCGTCGGAGAGGACGCTGCTCGTGGAGGGCGGAGGAGGAGGAGGAGGAGAAGAGGCACGCCAACGAGCGAGGGGGCGCCACCGATGCCCTCATGCCTCGATATCTGCTGCGTGAACGCTCCGTGTACGCCGCGTGCTGCTGCTATTGTGTATTCGTATATGCACGCGTATCATGCAATGTGCGTATGATGGGCTTGCAACACGTATGTACGCGCTATACTCGAAAAAGAACGAGGTGTTTTGGGTGTTTGCAGGAGATGGTTTGGTTTTTTGGGATGGACGTTTAGGTATACAATGAATACGTGCATAGTGTAATGAAGACGCGTGACATTCGCCGAGCGTCAAGTAGTAACGTCCACGCGGTAACCGGAGAATCACGAGAATTCGAGGAGACTCGGACGGTCTACGTCTATACGATAATATAGCTTTGTTCTGCGCGACTTTATAACCCGGGAACATAATCGTCAGGGGTTGTATATCACGCGCGTGCAGCGAGGTACAAGATCAAAAGAAGTCATTTGTAGCCGCACGAAGGTTCCGAAATGATGTAGCTTTTGGAGTTGTTACTCGGCACACGCAAAAACTTACAAAGCGCAATGCCGAGGCACACACTATTGTACAAGCAATTAAGAAAAATTACACCAGCTAAATCCATTGCATCACCGCAGCAGGGCTTTTACGAATGAATTTCACGCCCGAACTCCCACTACAACGCGGCGCGGCGAAAATCCGCAAGTCGAGAAGAACGCTGCCCGATTATTTTAATTAATCTTTCTTTCGCGACCCAAATTATCATTATATCCACGCGTATGTGTACAGTGTCCAACAATAAAAAAAACCCCCAATTTGTGTGTCGGCCTCGATTCGGGGTGCTTTATACTTTCTTCGTCGTCGCGACCTTGGCATTACTTTTCAGCGCCCGCGCGCGAGCTATTTATGTATCCGCCGTCGCGTTGCACTCTGTTGCTCTTCTTCCTCCTCCTACTCTCCTCTCGATTCAACGTGCGAGAGAGATCGGGTAATTAGAGAATAAAGGATAATTCGGCGACAAAGAGCACGCGGCTGGCAGCACTCCACACGCCGTATGCGTGTATTAAATTCGTTGGATTCGATCCTGAAGGATTTTTCGGCTAACGATTCGTGTACGCACGCCGACAAAGGAGCACGCATTACACAAAGAAGAGACGCGCGAGCGCGCGTATAAAATTATTGCTCATTGTCCGCTGCAGGCTTTTCCGCGCGCGAGAGAAAGAAAAAGGGAGTCGTCCGAGGCGCCGCGCGCGCGTGACACACATATGCGCGCGGGGAGAGGGGAAGAATGGATTTCACTTGGGGAACGAGAAGATCGTGTTTTTTTTTTGTTCATCCTCCTTCTCCTTATTTCTCTGCTTCTCGTGAGCGGCCTTATGGCGAGCGGCGCGCTTTCTTCGGACGATCGCGGAAGACCCTTGGGTGATTTTTAAAGAGACCGGCTGTGCGTGCACTCGCTTTTTACGGGCTTCGGACAGAGCAGCACACCCTTCAATGTATATATATACGAAGAGAGGAAAGCCAAGGGACGATTGAGTTTCGCGGTTTTGCTTTTCGGAGTATGTCTATATATAGACAAAAAACTTTTGGTTTTTCGTGTACAAGATTTTCGTTTCTCTTTATCATGTAGGTCGCGCCTCGCGTACATGTAATACTCGTGTGCAGTAAAAGTATCATAGGAGAGCCGACCGATGACACAACTACATATATAATGATGATTATTGCGCGTGAGCAACGCGCATGCGTTACGCAAAGCTTTCCACCTTAATTTTTTCGTATATGTGTGCGTATATCTTTATTACCATCGGCGGCTCTCTCTCTCTCCCTCCTCCTCATACTCCCCGTCAATTTGAAATTTCAAAACTATTGTCCCGACGATAAGATACATATATAGCGTTTCCAGCAATCTAATCTCTCTCTCTCTCTCTCTCCCTCTCCCTCCAAAATCGAAAACCCCTCGTACCTCACTATACTCACTCACCATCTCCAGCCGAAAGAAGAAAAAAAACTATAACGCTCTCCCCCCTCTTATCTCGTGCACGTGCACCGGAGGAGAAAACCTCGCCGCGCGTGAGAACTAACCGAGGGCGCGAGAGAGAAACACTCGAGTGCACCTCCTAGCGCGTCAGGGGGTGTCGACGCGCATGTATAGTCCTCGACTAACGTCTCGCAGCTGTTGAATGCGGAGCACAGCGACAAGTCCACGGAAACCACGTGCATGTGCTGCTGCTGCTGGCCGAGCGGCCAAAAATCCGAGCGGCGTGAAAGGCGTCGGTGGCAGTGCGCGCGACCTATTTTTTTTCCAAGTGTAAGGCTTATCGGTGTATATAGAGAGAGGGAGAGAGAGAGAGGCGAGTGGGTCGACGATAAGAGAGCGAGAGCCTGGCGGTTCCGTTTTTCGGGATGTATGTGTGTGTGTGTGTTTGGAGGGATTGGAATGGCGGGGAGGGTAATACGGGCTCGCAAGAGGTTCAATGAGACAGCGGAAAGAGAGTGCGTTGTTGAGAAGTTGGCAACCTTGGCTGCACGCTGCGACTTCGTGTATAATGCGGACTGACAAAACGGATTCATTAAAAATTATTGTGTTCTTCGTGTATATATGCGGGGAAGCAAATCTTGAAGGTGCCAAAATTGTACGTATCTGTGGTTTTCATTTAATGTATTTACTAAAAATATACAGAAGCTTAGTAGCAGTGAGTTAAGTATATATTGAGCACTGTTGAGGCAAACGAAAGTCGACGTCAAGTGACTCATGTATTTTAAAAAATAATACTCCGAACGCCGTTTGCTGGTAAAATTAAACTTTTCTTATAACGCTTCTCGGTAATTACTTTTTATATATCTTTAAAACTTTTTCCTTGTATCGAAAATTTCGAGAAAGAAGGCACACACATCAGGCGAATATAAATACCGTATAATACATACGATTCTTTGTCTTATATCA
>JAPYZO010000229.1:0-32109 GCA_030522905.1 Torymus flavipes | reverse complement strand
AAAATAGATACTATTTTGCATAACATATAGTTGTAAATATTAAAATAGCTTGGATAATAGATTTATACCTTGGTTCCACTGGTAATGGTACTGATAGTAAATTTTCTCCATATCCAATCTTTGCCATTTTTGCAATTTGTCCGCTAAAGGCACCAGCAGCTATAATACATTTACTAAAAGTTATTGGCCTTTTGACACCATCTTCTGTTTCAACCTATTGAAATGTTGTAAAATTCATAATAAAAATGTTTGCACATGAAACTAATTTATTCTATCAATATTTAGTACGTTACGTATGAAGAAATAAATTTATCAGAATATATTAGAGTTAATAGAGTACTTACAACTAAATATTCAATTCCTTCATATTCACCTGGTTTACAACCAGCAAAAATTACACCAGGATTTTTTTTAAAATGAAAACCTTTTGCTTCTGCTGTTACATATTCCACTCCCATTGATATAGCTTTCTTCTTTAGAGCATGTAAGAGAGACCAAGGATCAAACCAACCTTCATTTTCCAAACCAAGACAACCGACTTCAATATCCTCAGTAGTAAGCCAAGGAAATTTCGATTTTAATTGGTTAGCAGATAAAAGAGCATTTTTAGCTCCTTTAGAATTTTGGAAATCTGAATTCTGTTTTAGTATAGTCGCTGTTTCTGCAGTTGACAAAGATAAGTAGCCATATGGATGAAATTGTAAATCTACTTTAGGTTCTCCTGGAATTCCTAAATAATCATTTGCATTGCGAACAAATTCAGCTCCAAATAACGACATCTCAATGTTTTCTTCTAGAGAAAATTGTTGCCTTAAACCACCCACCGATAATACTGTTGATGCTTGTTTATACTAGAATAAAATATTTTTAAAATTAAAAAAAGTAACTTAAAATAATAATTTTACACGTGTGTTATGTACCATCGGGTCCCTTTCTACTACAGTAACTCGTAAACTTCCTCTGCCTATAACTTTAGCCCAATAAGCAATAGCACTACCAATTGCTCCTCCTCCTATTATTACAACATCAGTATGATTTGGGAAAATGGGAGCTCTTGGATCATCATAGTTTAAAACTCTTCCATTTTCATCCACAGGATTTTTGTTTTCTTTCCAAAAAGTCAGCTTATCTTTCATTAAAGCACCATCTCTTCTTAAACACTTCATAATTTTTGCTCCTGGGGCTTCTGGTTCTATTTTAAGATTAGGTATTTCTGATCCTTTATCACCAGAACTCTAAATATAAATAAATTATAATGCATATACACACTTGAGAGTAAAGAACTTACATAAAGTAATGTTATCTCACTAACCTTTGTGGAGTAAGGATTGCTCAGTTGTGTACATGACAATTTTGCTTGCTTATTATTTATTCTCCTAAAAAATAGTCGAAGCATTTTGTTGCTTTACTTTAATATCTTTATTTCAACATGAAGATCTGTACATTAGAAGGTTTAGCTCCTACTAGCAATATTGAACTAAAACGGTGTATCTATCAATTGATAAAGTCTAAGAGTTTCTTAATAACTATAATCTCCATTGACGCTTTCTCATTCGTTCTTATTTTTATCTTAAAATGTTTCACAACCAAGAATTGTTTTAATAAAACCGATATCCGATAAACTATTTTGTAAGTGAATGCAATTACAAGAGGGAGATGTGCATTGTGCACCACACGTGTATCAGAGACTAGCTAACCGAAAGTGGGGACTGGGGAGGAATGGCGAAAGGCTATTGGCCTTTCTTCGAGACGACAAAATCAAGCCGCGGCCAATCGGCAAATGTGACTCTATCTTTTGTACTTATTCCATAGATAATAGAATAAAAAGTTAAGACCGAGGATTAAAACGTAAAAATAGAAATAAGATTGATAAATTTTAAACACGTGATTAAAAAAATGTAAAAACTGTTCAGATAACTCGTATATGTATATTAAACGTTTATTTAATTCAATTTCAGGTTACAAAATTCACTTTTTCGTAAGATTTTTTTAACATTGTATAAATGACTTATGATACAAAGAAATTTTGAAATAATCGCTAATATATATATTTATTATTATTGCTACGAAGTATTAACTAAAACTATTCAGAGAAAAAAAATATAAATTTTTCAGTAGAGAATTCTATTCACAACACTTAGATTTTTTATAGTTATTTCATGATTACATAATTTACTGTAGAAAATTGATAAAAAAAAGTTGCGCTTGCGTATGACTACAGAATATGGAATATGTTATCAAAGGTCTGTTTAATAATAAAAAGTCGTTTATAAAAAATGAAAAAGTTAAATTTAATATTATTATACTTATAAATAAGTCACAATTTACATTCCCTTATATAAGGCACTTTACAGCATCATCTATAAATCAAACTAATCTTTTTAAAAATCAATTAATATAAAAATCTCTAATCAGTTGTCAATCATTTTATTATTTTTCTTCTATGCTGACAATTCTTTCTTCTCAAAAAGATAATTCAGTCTTGAATTTTTTTCAAGCTATATTTTTACAATACAATCATTTAAGACACTTTAATTAAATCTCAACAGTTAATAATTATTTAAAGTACATTTTATTAAATTATATTAAATTATTTTTATCTGCTCTATCGAAAATTACATATAAGACTGAATTAACTTAAAACGAAGAAGAAAAATAAATTATCATAGTAAGATGATAAAAATTGTAAAGATAGTGTAGTACCAATTTACAGACTTAAAAGTAAATTAATTTAATAATGTAGCCAACCAACATAAGATTTATAAATATCAAAATAGAAAATCAATAAGTTCAGCTCTCTTCTTTCTTTACACCTGTTTCCTTCATGCTAATGCTTTTTCTTATTTCCATGCCGATTGCTGTTGCTAACGGAGGAGGAACGGCATTTCCAACTTGTCTATGTTTGTCTTGTACATTTCCATAAAATCGGAAATTATCTGAGAATCCTTGAGATCTAGCACATTCGCGTACACTCACAACTCGTGTTTGTTCAGGATGAAGAACTCGCCCCTTGAAAATTGTTATTATTGATATCAATATTGACATGAATTATATAATAGACGTGATAAGAAATGAGTCAGAGGTAAATATCAAAGAAAGATCAGATAAGTATCCAAAGCACTATTGTAAGAAAAGATCTTATAATATACTAAGAACGTGATCGCGTCATTATCACTATGGGTACCGCACCCCTTACGCGCTCTACTGCACCGACGCCCCGTTGTCTATATTAAAAATTTGTTTCAAAATACTAATAACTAAGTCAAATACTAATATATTATATTTTGACGAAATCTGTAACGCATTCATGAAAAATTATTTGTTTTCTATAATGGAAAAAAATCTACTATTTCGATTGTATTTAAGAGTTTTCAGTAGTTCTTTTATGTTTAACTTATTAGAAATTGTTTTACGCAGTGTTCATTATGAAAAAGTTTTGTTCGTTGAGATCTACAACTGTTATAAGAAATATTTCTGTGTGAAATTAAATCCTGATAAGCGAAAACCGACTATGGTGTATTTACGTTTTAAAAGTAGTTTTTGTAGATCTAGATCGCCAAGAATTGATTATATGTGGAAACGTTAAATATGGAAAAAGTTGTTTTAATATTACCTATAACTTACATTTAACGTTTCCATGTAAAATCAAATCCTGTCAAGTAACGAGGAAAAATAAACTATTTTGTCAATTATATCACTATTACATTTATAAATATGTTCGTTGAAAAAATGTTCAATGCAATAAAGACATGTCTTAAATTAGTTAAAGCAAAAGCATGTGCTAGATTTAAAAAGTTAATTTTCGATACGTTAAGCTGAAAATTGTCTGTTTTTTTTTCAAATTTTCATTTGCTCTGGCGTTTCTTTATTTTCCGATGAATTTGTCTCAATATAGGATTATCAATGAGACAAGTATCTAATCCAAAATCTGCTTAGATCACTCAAAATTTCGCTGAGATAATCGGGGTGCTGATTACATACGGACTTACAGACGTATACATCTCGGAAAATGCTTTAAATGGACTCATTTTAGGTGGAAAACAATTTTTATATAATAAACTATTAATTAGCATTTGAGGTATAATAATTTTTGCTCTGGTGAAAATCTAATGCTCTCCTGAGTAGAGATTGTGCCTAAAAAGTATTTTTTAGAATCTTACCTGTTTGCCCATGGGCTCAGGATTTGTAATTGTGGTACTGAAGAAACCATCCCACTCTATTCGGCCATAAAGACCAGCCCAATGATTGTGGCGGTTGCCAGTATGAGGTAAACACCACGGAATTAATGTGTTATCTTGCCTATCAAGTGAATTGCATTCTTTTCCTGTAGCACAGCTACACACACCTCTTAGTGCTCCCGTGGAACTTTTACCAGCTTTTTTATCATGATAATTGTATTTCCTGTAAAAAAAAAGGATAACGTAATTATATTATTTAGTATTGATACAAATCGAAATATTTAATTTTTAATAGCAGTAAAGTTCTAACAATTTATTTGTATGAGTTCCGTCGTTCAAAGGAATCACAATATTTGGTAGATCGCGCCAGTCAGATCCGCTTACAGTGGGTATATGGGCCATTCGTGCTTCTACTAGTGGACCCAAGTCTTTGCAGATATGGTCCAATAATAAATTATCACGTACACCATTTCTTAACTGTCAATAAAAAAATAATTAATTTTAATATTGACTTCTTTGACAGTTTTTCAAATATATCTTCAATTGAAAATTTCCAACCTTTCTCTGAAAATCGGATAGTGGTTCACTGCCATAGCTCATCACATCTTCGTTCTTTCCACTCTTGATACTTGGTAAATCTGATAATGCATCTCGAACTGTTGTAACTTTGTAAGGAGCTGATTCAGTCCAATCATATGTTGGGAAGTACTAAAATGTAACAAGTTATTTGTTGGTTATTAAAAAAAAAGTTATGTTGGTTATTAAAAGAAAAGTTAAAATAGCTATAGGAAATAATTTAAATCTTATTTACCTTCTTGTTGTCTATTACAACACTTAAATTACAAGCTGATTTACTAAATACATGAAGAGGATTAGGATATTTTGGAAGCACTTCACCTGGAGCTGCAGCTAATAATATCATTCTAAAAAGATAATGAAGTTAAAAATTTTAATCTTTTAAAGGTCTAATACTATAGACTTTGTAAACTTATAATATAATTTACCTCCTGCGTGTTTGAGGAACACCATAATTTCCAGCTTGTAGTATTCCAAATGTACACTGATATCCCATTCTTATAAGGCACCTTAAAGTCAATTTGAGTACTAGACTTTTCTTAAACGTTACAAAATTTCTTACGTTTTCCATTATGAAAAATCGTGGTCTATAGTAATCACAATATGAAAGATATGAAACTACAAGCGAATTTTTAAATAACGAATAAGCTCTTGAGTTAAATCTATTCATGCCACTGAAACCTTGGCATGGAGGTCCTCCACAAAGCAGGTCTACTTCACCTCTTTGAGGCAAGCGTTGAACTCCGATTGCAGTCTCTCCCTGTGAAATTGTAAATAAATATTAATCATACTGTAAGGAATACTATATTAAAATTTGATGTAAAATTATATTTACATTCATGACTTTTTTCAAAAAGGCATTACAATCGCCAGTGAAAACTGCAGAATCAGGATTGTTTAGACGATAAGCGTGTGCCGCAGCTTCATCAACTTCAATAGCCCATTTACTTTCAGCAACACCGGCTTGGCGTAAGCCTTCAGATAGACCTATAGAAGTCATAAATTGTGTTTAATACAGAAAATTGGAAAACGTAAGCCCGTCAAATTTTGCAGATAAATTAGTCTATAAGTAAAAGCATTGTATCAATATATTATTTACCTCCACAGCCAGCGAATACATCTAATGTCCTTAATTTTTCTGAGAGGATTGGGTATTCTGGTGGAATATCTATTATTTTATTTTGACTTTCAGCTTTCTTACTTTTAGATTTTATTTTATCACTTTTTTTATTAAGTATGCCAATGCTACATGCTCTTGGAGGGGGTTCATCAAATTCTTCTTCTTTATTAATATACATTTGCGAAAAGTAAAAGCGATTTGGTCCACCAGACGTCCATTCTTCTATACTTTTATCAAGATTTTCCGAGTATGCTAAATAACATTTTCCGACCACATATGAAAATGGAATTGTGATCTCTGTAAGCAAAGATAAAATATTAGTAATACTTGCTTCAAAATGATCAATAATTACATGAACTGTAATCTTTTACCCTCTTCACTCCAATACAGCATATTAATATCGGATCGTTGTTTCAATGATTCACTCTTATAAGTATTTTCAGGACGGTATAATTTTTTAACTTTAATATGTAAACTAGTAGACGCAAGCAACTTTACATTTGTTGTTGCGAATATGCTCGTTATATAACCAATATCAAACGGTTCCGGCGTATCAAAGTTAGAACCTTTGACACGATCATTGAATTTACGATAATACTCGGGGTATCTATCTTCGTCAACTTCTCGCTTTGCGCTTCTCGATGTATTTTGATACGGAGGTGGAAATTTATATTTGTATGTTTTTGGTTGTAAATAAACACCACTGCCAACTCTGAATTCTTCGCCTTTGTATTTTACCACACCATACAAGACTTCTTTGTTACTTTTTTCTTCCAATTTATCAAATACTTGAGGTCTGTTTGTTTGTTGTAAACAAGTACAACGTGTACAAGCTGAACAGAAACGATATTTTATTTCATCACGGCATTCTAGGTCCGATAAAGGATCTTCAAATCTGGCTGTGTTAGGATCATAACGTTTCTGATAATAAAATGAGGTAATATCTTCTTTGGATTCATCCATGCTAGAATCTCCATTCACGTTACCTGAAATAACAATTTGCATATTAAACAATATTCATATATATAATTTGATAAAAATAATTATTTTATCTTTGTACCTAATTCATTCCAATTATCAGGAGTATCTCTATAAACTACAGTAGTTTTTGATTTCACATATGAGACTGGTACATCCTGACAATCATCAACTAAAAACAGTTCACTTGAGTTGGACGTTTCACCTAATACAGTTTCACTTCCTCTCCATAACCATGTAGCATGAAACATTTTGATTCCAATTTTATTTTCCCACAAATATATTACTTTTACTATTTGTAACGGAACAGTTGGATCAACTGACTCAATAAATACATAATCATTAATTTCAATTGTTTCTGTATCAAGTTCTACTGCACGATAAAAAGCTCCTTTGGAATCTGTAGTAATAGCTTCACCAACCCATTCTATTTTACCAGTTCTACTTTTCAATGTTCCTATTCTTTTTCTGTAAGCTACCAAACTAGGTTCAGCATCAGGTTCAGATGTCTCTTGATCATCGGGATCTTCATCATTCGCTTCCTAAATTAATATAATATAGATCTTAATAAAATACAAAAACAATTATGTTAATATAAAAATGTTATTAATTTTACCTGAATTTCCATATTTGGACAACGGCGTTTAACGCACGCCTGCTTACTTTTACCGGGACCACCGAATTTGATCATACTCTTACAAGCTGAACATTCACCACAGTCTGGTTGTTGGCAGGGCTCACATACTCCACATCTACGACGCTTAAGTGCTACTGTGTCCGTATTATTTGCCAACTGATCCGGGAAGAAGCTCTCAAACATATTACTAACTAATGGAGTAGTGGTTGCTCTAGACCATGAAGGTTTCTTTTCTTTCTGTGCTCTACGCATGAGCCCTCTTCGCCAATCTTCTTCTTGTCGCCGTGAATTACGCTTTTTACCTTTTCTTATAGATTTCCCCTTCTTGAATGTGATTCCTGCAAGGTCAATTAAAGCCCTAATACATGGAGAAGTAATCAGTAATGGGTCTTCTTCAGTAGCTGACTCATCAAATGAGAGGATTTGATCACAAATAAATTGTGCATGATGTAAAAGTACATCTTCTGTAAATTTTGGCAAGCCTTTTGGCATTACTACTGTCTGTAGAACAAAAAAATATATATAATTAAAAATTATTTATAAAGTTATGACAATGTACAACATTGTTTATTAGAGCCTAAACTTACTTGAAGCTTATTCAAAAGATCTTCATAAGTTGGGCTCTCTGCATCTAAAAGAAATTCTATAACAGTCTTGCTCATAAAACTTTTTTCTTTTACTGCAACCATAAAAGAAGCATATTCCGGAGAAGGTTCCAATAAAACATAATCTCCTATTTCAGTACTAAAAGAAACAATTGCTTGTTCTCCACCATCAAATCCTGTTACCCACCATTCAACAATAGGACCCATATCTTTCCCTGGTATTCCACCTTCAATAGAAGGGTCTTCCTCATAGATAGCTTTTACATAGCCAGAAAAATAAATATTAATATTTTTGTCAATTAATCCAGTGTCAAATGGACATAGATGACCATTCTTGTCGTAAACACTATTAAATAAAGACATCATTAATGTACAATTTTTAATCCAGAAATTTTTCAATTAGAAATGAAAATTAAAGTTTGTAAATTTACCTGAATGAAGTAACTTTATTCAATGCTCTGGCATCACCTTCTGTAATATCCACCTCATCTCCGTTAAACAAGCACAATTTTGGATCCAGCAAAACTGAGTACTCGTCAACAGCCTTGTTTGGATGTCCAATGTACAGCTTCAAATCATCATCGTTCAATTTTTGGAAACAAATTTCGCACTCAGGTTCAATTGTTTTGACAACAGGCTTTTTTGTATCCTTTGTCTTCGCTGACTGTCTGCCATTCCTCTCCATTTTCACTCTCTTGTTAGCCTGCACCTCATCTGCCTCTTCATCTTGCTCCTCTTCCTTTGGTTCAGCCAGATCTTCATATTCACCATTGTGAGCCGCCGCCGCTGCTCCGTTTGTTTGTACCTTCCCAAAATCTTCACCATTAGTCTCCACCAACATGCTTATACGGTTCGTACCAGCGTTCGCCGCTAAATAGAGATAACATAAACATTAAAGACCCAGAATAAATACCATAGGTGCTGCGCGGCAACACAACAAAAAAAACTTTCGCGGTTAACCCGATCCCCCCTCGAGTTAATCAAAACATAACCCAAAAATAAGCGGCGCTCTCGCGCGCGCGAAAGTACCGCGCTCATCGGCGCGAGTCAGATGGGTGCGGGCAAGCGACCGGTGGGTTACAAGAGTACTTATATTTTACACATAAGTATATAGAATTCATGTGACATAAGAATGTGCAGTGTTGACTTACGACGCAAAGCCGATTTTTTCACACTCCGGACTGCAAACAGGTGTCAGACGTGCGTGCACACCTCCACTATATATATGTGTGTATGTATATACACACCTACGTTATATGCGAAAACGAATTGCGTACGTAGTGCTCACATATATTTAATATTTTAATACTCCTTTTTCATGCTGTCGAGTCGCGCGCGTGGAAAGAGCAGCAAAGCAACATCACAACACGCGCGAGAAGAGGGAGAGAGCGTGAAACAAACTTGGTTTCGGCGTAGTAAAAGATGCGCGTGAGCTGCGCGGGGATTGGGGAAGGGAAGGGAAGAGAAGTTGCGCGCGCATATAAGTATAGCAGTGCATACGCGATAATCGAAATCGCAAATCTCCCCTGAACGGCGACGGCGCCTCCGCGATCTCCTACCTATATATACCTAAGTATAAAGTCCGTGCTATTCGAAACTTAAAAATGGGAAGAGAAAAAAAAGAAAATCGGAATAAACTGGCCAATTGGTGGAATGGCGAAAATTTTGGGACAGAGGTGTCCAGGCTCGCCAGACGAATTAATCCTTAACCTTACAGTTGAGAATTATTTCATTATAAAAATTACAACTTACGGTAAGCTATGTTTTCGCAAAATCCTATGGCCTCCCGTAGCTTCGCTTCGAACTTAAACATTTAAGAAAATATTTTTAAATTTATTTTAAAGTTAAAAATTGTAAAATACATGTTTTGGTAGATGCATTATACGCGTGGTGCACGCCAATGTGAGTCAAACCCACTCTAAACTAAATGAAGGATGTAGCTATCGATTGTTTGGTCCAGCGCTAAGTACTTCAACTTTTGTTTCAAATTCGTCTATTTCTTATTTTCAGTTTTTCGTGCCGCTATTTATAAGTACATCATATAGATTTTTTTACATTGAGAATATAGGGTGAAATATTTTTATAGATTTTTATAAAAGTAAAACAATATCCAATTTTTTAAAGAAGTTCATTCTAGCATTTGTGGGAAATGAAACGATTTTTGTGAAACCTTTTTTATTTTAGCTTGCTTATAAGTACGATCATTTTTCTAAAAAATGTACATTTTAAAAATTAATTTTAAAAATTCATTCAAAATTAAAAAATGCATTGACATTATCAGATGGTAGGTATTGCAATAAATTTTAATAATTAATTATTCATTTTAATTTGCAATTATCAAATTTTTTATTAATTATAAATTGTTGTGAATATAAACTCATATTTTCTCCACTAGAAATTTTTTAAAATTATTTCTGTACGATTAAGTAAGCTTGTTTACTTGCATGAAAGTAAGTAGGTAGGTATTATGTCGAATGGCATGTCGACGCAGAAACAAACGGAAATAGACGACACGCATCATCAGCTGATTATGATATGATATATAGAGAGCAGCTGTTGTACTGTTTTATCTACTGAAAAGATCGTCTGCTTGATTGAGAGTCATCTCAAAACTCTCGGAAGACCCGTCAGGAAAAATTTAGTGTTAAGAAAATTCAAAATGTTCGCGTAAAAATTGTGATATTGATCAAGTCAGGACACCCGCACAATCTGGAAAAATATTCTCGCTCACAACTGACACTGTCAAAAAGGTGATAAGATGATCTTGAGGAAATGTTCTCCAAGACGTCTGCTGCCTTGCAGGTTAAACAATTTTTTTATAGAAAGAAGATTAGCAAATACTCAAGCATCGTAAGTATAGACGAATTCGATTGAATTATTATGTGTAAGATAATTAACGTGACTCTTTTTCTAACAGCCAAACACCAGTAAAATTAGCATATGCATCATATGAATCAACAAAAGAAGTGTCAGAAGATACTGATAAGCCACCAATTCTGATAATGCATGGACTTTTTGGTTCTAAAAGTAATTGGAATAGTTTATCGAAAACCATACATCAGCAAACAAATCGAAAGGTATGTGCATGAATAAAAAATATTTTCACACAAGATAAACCTCTGAATAAATTTTCATTGCAACATTTTTCCCATATTAATGCAGGTTATTACAATAGATGCTAGAAATCATGGAGATTCGCCACATGCACCCCACATGTCTTATCATCATATGACAGAGGACATAGCAATGCTTCTGCAAGATTTAGAAATAAAAAAAGTAATTTTAGTAGGTCATAGCATGGGTGGAGGAGCAGTTATGTACACTGCCCTAAGTTATCCAGAATTAGTGGACAAACTTGTCGTGGTTGATTTCTGTCCAACTAAAACAAGCCCCAGTCTTCTTTCTATGACAAAATTATTTGAGGCAATGCGGTCAGTGTCCCTTGATGGCATACCCTCATTGTCAAAGGCACGAAAATTGGCAGATGAACAACTATCTGTCTCTGTAAAGTCCAATGCTATTCGGCAGGTATATACATATATATTATTTCAAAACAACTCAATTACCTAGAGTAACTGTTTGACTATATAGATGAATTGAAAAAACAATTAAAAAAAAATGTTTCATTTCAACAGTCAAACAATTATTTACTACAAAATGAGTAATTTTCAAGTTTCTCAACTAAATAAAAAAAATATTTTTAGTTTTTGCTGACTAATTTGGTAGAAGCTGAACCTGGAAAATACAAATGGCGTGTAAATCTTCCAGTCTTAGAAGACAGTTTTCCTACTCGAATAGCAGTTTTTCCAAAAGAAAAAGATAGGATTTATAATGGATCAACATTATTTATAGGAGGAACAGAAAGTGATTATATCAAAGAAAGTGATCATTCGCTTATAAAAAAAATATTTCCATCTGCAAAGTTTCATTATATATCTGGTGCTGGACACTGGGTACATGCAGACAAACCAGCTGAGTTTCTTGATTGTATAACTACATTTATTAATGAGAAACATTAATGAGAAATCACAGGGAATACAGATAATTCCTGTTTGTGTTCATTAGTATTATAAGATTGATCAAAATTTCTGTCTGGCTGAAATTACATTCTTTTTCTCTGTTTAAATTACAAAACGAAAATTTAATTCTTGTACATTTTTAGATATATACTTTATGTAATATGAAGATGAAAAATTGTTGTTAAATTGACTTGTTTTTAATTTTAAACTTTTTTTCTGCTAGCAGAAAAAAAACATGTTTTTTGAAAAAACATGCAGTTAGAAGTGTAAATAATTTAAAAAATTTTTAAGTATAACAAGATGATAGAATCATCTCTGATAATAATTGATATATACTCAATATACAAATTGTATATAATATGTACATGTAAATAAATTTACACAAGCAAAGTTTGTTAGTACCAAATGCATCAGGCCTGCCATATTTTAAAATAATTTAAAACACTTATTTATTATTTTATATTCATTCTTTTTTCTCTAAGCCACCATTGTAGGCATAGTCAGCTTTATTATGCATCACAAGTTGATCATCCACAAAGTAGAATGAGTCTGATCTTGTTTCAAATGGATTTGCTATCATATCAGCAACTAAAGAAATCAAATATTTGAATTAAACTAATTATTATTAAACTAATTCAGGTACTATTAAAATTATAATTCGAAAATTCTTTACCTAGTTCAGGTGGGAGTGTTGGAAATTCATAAATGTGTTCACAAGTATTTTTGCTATTTGGTATACAAAATCCAAATTCAAAATCAAATGTTTTCAATAACTTATCCCTGAAAAAGTGCCTTTCTATCATTCTAAAGTTTTTAGCTGGACGGGAACCAACCATAAATTCTACTGTGGCTCCAACAGTTTTCAGTTTCAAAAACTGAGGTGTAAATTGATAACGCACAAACCTTCCAGCATTAGAATCTAGTTTGCCGTCATCTGACGGAGAAACAACTGGTCTTCGACTAGCTGCTTCTTCTTCTGCAAAAATTTAAAGTATATTATTAATATTTTATTTTAATTTGAAGAGTTTTGTTATTATATAATATATGAGTTAATTTCATGTACCTGTAATAGGTGGTTTTGAAATTTCAAAAAGTATTGTACCAGTTTCTAGGTCACGTATTTGAAATCGTGTAAAGTCAATATCATATGTGTTAGCTTCTGGAGAACATAGATAATCTGAAAAAACAAAGTGTTATTCAATATCCTACGATGTGAGCTAAGTATAGAAACAGAATATAGCACATTATAGTTTCCATACTTTCTGTGATGGTAGGCAAGCGTAGAACCATTTCAGGTGTTATATACTGTGCTTCCTTGACATTTCCATTGCCATTTTCTTTTTCCTCCTCCAAAATATCTTTATTTGACAATGAGTCGTTTTCATTATTCGTTTTTTCTTTGATTAAACTCATGATTATCTTAAAGTTTTCAGTTGATAAAAACTGTCTCTGAGATCCCTTAATAATCGACGATTCCGTGACCGACGATGTTTCTCTTCTCTGTAAATATTTTATGTCTAATCGTTGTCATCGCGTCACGTATTTATAGCGCTTTATTGGAAAAAAGTATACTTGTTTTAGATGGTAAAAAATTTACAAGGTGAGAAATTACAATGATATAGAACTAAAAAAACGCGTTTTCGCTGAAATTAATTTACGAAATTTCGCAAATATCGAATTAGGTACGTACCTTATTTAGTGAAAGTAACAAAGTAGTGCAGGTGAAAGTTTCATTTTAATCTCTATTAAGTACTTTTAAAGAGATTGGGTGTTGCTACGATTGATATAATATTCATAGAACGATCGAACGTTCTATTTCACGTTATCATTGATTATTTTTATTCTCCCGTCCATTATACTACCTGATAGTTCAGCACTGTAAAGTCCGAAGAAACAAACTGCCGCTAGCGCACTATTATTTTATGCTAAATCGAGTGCAAGGTGGTAAATCAATTTTTTGTATGTGTGCGTATACCTACTTCAAATAATCGAACGTCGTGCGCGGCTTGAAGTTAGCGGCGACGTTTCATCAGCTGCAATTTCGGAGCTTTACCAGTCTCTGCGACTAGCGGCCTAGCGGCTCGTGTGCCTATTTTCACTATCGCCGAGCAGATACACGCGATCGATGTATTTGAAAATAAGTTGTTTGTTTTGATTATTAAATATTTTATTGTCTTGTAAATATTTAGAAAAAAATGAATAGTTTACACAGAGGAGTACTTGCTCTATCCCCAAGAAGTGGAATTTTCACGAGAAATGTACAAAGTAATGCTAGTTTACTGGAGAACCTAAACGAAATCAGAAACAAAAATCCAAGAAATTTGGAGTTTATGAGAATTGCTGCTAAGCCTGTTGGTTATCATTTAGAAAAACCAGGACGAGAATTTTGGAACAAGTATAGCATAATTTTGACTATTAATTATGTGTTAGAACTAACCCAACTTCAAAATATAACCCAACCTTTTATTTTACATTTAGATTAAAGATAGATGTATCTGGAAGATATGTAGAAGCCTCTGTAACACATTTTAAAAATGGATCATTCATCACGGTATCAACTAAAGAATGGGGATTGAAAAAGCAATTGTATAGGTAAATAAAATATAGTCAGTAAATGTATTTCATATTTATACATTTGCTGATAATCTTTTCGAATGCAGAACCAAGGATGTTGCTGCATTTACAAATGTTGGAAGACTCCTTGCTCAAAGATGCTTAGAGTGTGGTATAACAGCAGTTCGTTGTGATATTGATTCACCACAAAGCACCAAAATTACAGCATTTTTGGATGAATTAAAGAAAGGTGGAGTGGAATTGGAAGAGCCACCAAAATATGTACATGCTAATCCTTGGGATAAACATAGAATGCCAAAGCCTTGGACTATTGAAAATTAACTAAAGTTACTTTTCTAACTTTACATTTTTGTTATATAGTATAAATAAGTTTTAAGAAGATTGAAAGTAAATAATACAAAATAGTACAAGAATGACAATATTTTTTATTTAAAAATCCATTCACTCACAGTTAAGTATTATTAACATATACAAATGACTCGCAATTAGTCTTAGAGCAACAAAATTTTATGTTTACGCAGTTTATTTTACATCACACCACTCTCCTCACTTCAAAGAACCTCTTTAAATAGTAAACTTGTCCTAGGGTCATGCATACCAGAGCAGTAGCTTCAAAGAATGACCATACAACAACCCTGAAATTTGTGCTTTCATTTATTTCTCTATGATTCCTGTCTCGAACCTGAAAAATAAAAATAAAAATGTATTGGGTTATGCTCTAATAGAATAGCATAATAGAGGTACAAAATTATAAATTAATATTTTTGCTGTCTAAATTTTACATAAGAGCAGAGAGTATATGAAAGTCTGAGATCATAAATTTTAATTTTCATCAACTTCCAACAATCCATTTAAGATTCAGAAATAAAAAAAGCATGTATCTACCGGACTTGTCTATAACCTCCAAAAGTAAACTTATAAATGATAAAACTTTCAGTTAAACCTACCTGCATGTATTCCTGTTCGCTCTTTACAGTCCACAAACTTGTGCTCAGCTCCTTAATCATGTCGTCGAGTTTGGCATTAGCACTACTTTCACCCTCCGGATGAGATCCATCTGCTGCCGGTGCAGCATTATTTTCACCATTGAATTTCGACTTCTCACCAATGTCCATGTTAAACATGACAACCTTAGGTGTCATAGTGCCCTTCTGATTGCTAAAGCAGTAAGTGTATATACCAGGTGTGTGGGCAGCGAAGGTAAACTTGCCACTGCTCTCCTGCTCACCGTCGTACATGACTTTGCCATCAGGTGCAACAATCCTCACATCTATGTCAAGGAATCCACCTTCAGCTATCTCGAATGTCAGACCTGCAAAGCATCAAACACATCAGTCATCCTTTCTGCCTGCACATCATTCAAAACAAGATCATACAATACAGCAATCATAAGGTAGGCCTGCATGCATGCCATACCCGGAATACCGGAAAAACTAACCCATCTTGGTGCCATAGTCGACTTTGTCGAAGAAGCACTCCTCGCTGTGTGAGTCGACGGTGATGAAGTATGCATGGGCTTGCCTCCAGGCGACGGCCAGGACGAGCGTGATAGTGAGCCACTTCATATCGAGAAACCTATCTACTATTCCTTCTCATCAGGGGCGAAAATTCGCTCGATTAGAACGATATGTGTATCACCGAGAGCGTGTGTGTGTATGTACACGCTGGCGGCTTTCCCTCTCTCTCTGTCACGCGCCCCGCAAACAGATGGATATGCGCGAGTTGGCGTTTAGCCGGAGAAAATTCCGCGCACAGTGGTTAACGTTACCGACGTCGCCGCGATATCCACGCAGGTATGTTCTTCAGCTCGATTCTCGCCTGCTGTGCGTATACAAGTGCGAGAGAGACCGAGCGATGATTCTGACGGAAAGCACAGACAGTCGGGGGGGTGCGCCACGTGTACCGTTCTGGCGACCACCGTATCGCGCCGCGCGCGCTCTGTACTTGTACAATGAATACTTATTATTTTCTGGCTCGTCGTCAGCTACGACTCGGCCGGTGCACGCGATCTCTGTTACTTGGGGGTAAGTATAGGCAACAACTCTATATAACAAGTGCGGTATTATAAGTGATGTGGCAAGCGCGCAGTCGTCGAATGACTTGACAATGTAAACAAAAATTCTGGAGAGTGATAATGGGAGCGAGGTGACACTGCTATAGAGCTCATTAAGTATATCTTGATGAAATTTATTGGGGGAGCTCGTGCGCCGATGAACGTGATTTTTGCTTACACGTGGAGTGTGCTTAGGTTGGATTTTTGAGGTTTGCGCTCCGAAATGGAAATCGGAGCGTATTCCGCTCCGAAATAAATGAAAATTATGGAGCCAATTTTGCTCCGTAATGAAAATCGGAGTGAATTTCTGTCTTATGGAAAATTGAGATTTATAGATATGATCGTTTTGTCGTGTTTCTTTTTTCAGTTACACTACATTAGTTTTAAAGTCGTTAAATTACTACTTAAAATCACGCTTTCAGAAATATACTCGTATAGATTAATTTTGAATAATTTTCAAACGAATTTAAAATTGAACCATTGTATATGACAAAAAGAACAAAAGGTTCAATTGTATACCTATGTATACATTAAATTTTTTCGTAAATTCAATACTTTGCTCCAATTTTCATTTTGGCGTAAAATTTACGATGACATTATTTATTTATATATTTGTTTATTTGAAAAAAAACCTGTTTTGCAGGAATTGGAAAAATATAGGGTATCACTTGATTGATTAAAAAAATATGATACATAATCGTTATATAGTATCAAATGCGGTAACCTTGGTATATAGATGAAAGAAAATGCCTCATAGTGTTACGTATCGCATGAACACTCTCATTTGATAAACTCACCGAATTCATAGCATCTGAGTCCACAAACTAGTGAATAAGCAACGATCTGTTAAGTAAACAAAAAAGAATGTGTACAAACTGACACCAGACTTTTTCATATTTTTTTATTCTTTAATTAGATAGTATTTACATTTTTTTCTCTAGAAATGCCCAATTTTCGTAATTATATTAAATGAAAAAAAAATTGCGCGGAACATGTCTGGATCGGTGACGTGCCAATTTAATTTAATTTTGATAAGTGTTCGACTACAGGAAAAAGGTTGGCAATGATTCAACCTATTACTTCGCTCTAATTATGGTAGAACTTCTACTCTTTTTCCACCTCCGTTCTCAATAGAACTTAATTATCAGTTTTATCAGATTCGAACCCAATTTTTAGTTTGATTTCATTCTAACGATCTTGTACACGCCCCACAACCAAATCAATTAAATGAAATATTTATCTCTAGTCAAACGTAAAAACCAAACTCTCCACCAAATTTTAACATTATTTAACTCTATACACACATCCCTGACCTACTTCTCGAAAAACCTACTGCTCTAATTTTTCACCATCTTCCCTGTCTGTACCCCCACGACTAAAAATTAAACTAATTAAACTCCTTCTAGCCGCGGATCAATAACCCTAATTAAATTATACACTCTTTTCCAAATACACTTAAGTCTGAATAAAAGAGCCGTGAATGAGCCGACGTAACGACTACTGTGCGTCACACACAGTCAGCATCATCCAATAAGTGACGCTAGCAAAAAAAAAAAAAAAGTGGCGGCGTCGAGAGGAAAAGAAATCATCGTACGCGCGCATCGGACGCATATGCGCACTCGCGCATACGAAAACACTCTTGCTCGCGTAATCGAAATTATACCCAAACAAAGCGTATACGTATGTGGATATATAGGAATCTTGTATCCGAATGCGTGCCAGCAAGTCGATTATGCATGCGCGAATGTCGACGGACCTTTTTCTGCTGTGCAGTGGTTTTTCGCTTGTCGGTGCGCGAGATATAGTGTTCATATACACGGATTAACTTGATCTTAACCATTTACCTGGTTTTTTCAGATAAAATTGCCTTTGAATTTATTTTTATATGCTATAATATAATGTAATTTTGTGGAAAAAAAAAATTTCATAATACTGTATTTATTGAGACTAAGAAATATTTTAAGTTTGACGTATTTTACGAGTTTGATATCGCTTGTACAAGATTAGTATATTCTGAAAATGGAAATGTTTATTGTTGTCGTCTTCCCAATTGTGGATTTGTGGCTGATAATATAAGGCTTTCAATTGATTCGATCGGATGAATCTAATTGACATCATTCAATAATAATTTTATGATAATACTACCGCACTTCGGATTTGTACAAAATTGTTGCATGACTGTGCATCAATCGACCCAAGCTGCAGTGATCGTATATTCTTTTTTATATAAAACACGCTTAATCTAATAAAAAATATATTTTATAAATATATGTAGATAAATAGATACATATTGACGATACACAATTTATCTTTTATCAAACGCGAATATTTTTCTGCTTTCTTTGATTTACTTGAAAAAAACCTTATCTCCTTTTGAAAATGCAGCAGCACCATATATAAACGCCTCGTTTAAACTGGACTAAAAACATCAACGGTATAAAAAAAAAAACCCGAAAAACCTGATCATAATGTAGCGAGACTGCTCGTGATCGTTTTTATCAACGCTCCGATTGCCGCATATCGACAGCGACAGTATTATACAGCCTTCACCGAAAAAAAAAACATCGCCCGAAGCAATTTCGTTTTCATCCTTTGAAGATCGTGTCGATTATGCGAGCGTTCGCTGCCAGTGTGTGAAACCGAAATAGGCCGGGAGCGTGAAGGTCCGAGAGTCGAAGATGCCAAATTGCTTTGGGCAAAAAGAAGACGATTCCGAAAAGCATTATAGCATTGAGAGGTTTCTAAATAAGAACGGTGGGTATATATTTCGAAACAACTGAGAAATGTTGGTTTTGTAATCTACAGAAACTACAAGAAGATTGAGTTTTCGAATTCTACTATACGTTTATCTATATGTATTTCAATTCATTCATGCCATATAGACGGCAATACGCTATATGTTATATAAAATGCCAAATAAGCATTATTTTGTTAAGCAATGCAGTTATTTGTTAAACAATCAACGCATCACCATGATTTTTCAGAAACTTCCTCGGCGTCATCATCATCCTATTTATCATTCCCTCACTCACGTGTTTTGTTTTCGCGGACACAACAATTGCGCAGAGTTTTTCCACCGCGGCGCGCGGGATTTATAAATAAAACAAGACGAATTTCTTGTTCCTCATATAATGTGCATCGCAGAGTAGATATATATATCCCACACTATGCACCTGCGGCCGCTACCTCAATTGAATTAACGAAAATTGAATTGCAGTAACAAAGTTACATAGATCCCAGACGCGCAAAGGCGATATAGATAGGCATTGATAAAAAAAGATTGTGTTGGATACCAGTCGGTGACAGCTCTCCAAAACCCGGAGGCGTTCATATGCTTATTGCGTATATATTTTTCCTCTCTTCCTACACATCACACGTATGTGTGTATAAAAAACACGGTATAGCATGTCCTGCATTCCTTCAAACACGGAAACCGATAATTTCGCTTTCGATGCGTAACACGCGCGGTGTAAAATCAGCGAGCGAACGAGTTCCAAAATAATCGTTAAAATCCCGTAAAGCCGATATAATTTAATAAGCAAGACTTATGGCGATTATACGGTCGGGAGTAAAAGAAAGACACGCGCGCGCGCGTCGACTTGCGCATAATAGACTTATATATAATTTCTCGGTCATGACCGTGACTTGCGGCCGCGTGTGTATACCTATGTGCATCACTGCCAGAGTGCCGGTAGCAGGCAGCGAAGCGCGACCGTGAAGTCTTCTTCGCGCATCTCTCTCTCTCTCTCTTCTTCAGCGCCGCTCTAATTCGCATCGGCGTGGCTCTTTTCTTTCCCGATACCTATATATATATATATTCCAACCAAATCGAACTCCTCTTCTGCGACATTCACCGTTTTCAAATTCTAATTCATCATCGACTCTCTCTAACCCTCGCACGCGCGATGCATTGGCACATCATCGGACCACGCACTTGTCCCGAGCTCCGGAGCAAGAGAGAAAGAAGGAGAAAGCGCTCATGCTGCATGCAGAGCAAGAGGGACAGAGAGAGAGGAGTGAGGGGAGGGGGGCACGCGTCGCAGAGCTTGCCAGCGGCAGCAACGCGCACGGTGTGCCACAGACGCGTTCAACGCACACGCGCACACACGTACAGAAACGCCGCGCCGCGCACAGCAGCTGCTGCCGTGATCGGAGCTGCTTGCTTATACTTACACACGCTCCACGGGGAGGAGTGGAAAACGAGCAGATAGCGCCGAGTAGCGCAAAGAGAGAGAGAAAGATCGCAACCC
Organism: Torymus flavipes; assembly: GCA_030522905.1. NCBI lineage: Eukaryota > Metazoa > Arthropoda > Insecta > Hymenoptera > Torymidae > Torymus > Torymus flavipes. The sequence goes on along the minus strand of JAPYZO010000229.1, from coordinate 11,119 downwards.
GAGGAGAGCGACTCTGTGCTGCGGGGCCCTCGCGTGTGTGGATGTGCGTGTGGGTGCATGGGCCGTGTGTACTTGTTTTCGGCTTTTTTGAAATAAACGTCGAGTGGCGGACTCGGTGCAGCAGCACGACGTAGGAGGAGCAGCAGCAGCAGCAGCAGCGGTGGTGCAGCGTCAGCCGCACTTACATACACATAACACACATATACACGCTCGCACGCATCAGGACAATGATGCAACAGGAGGTCATGTCCAAGGCGGAGGAAGTCGCCGACCAGGTGATTACCATATATACACACACAATCATACTCACACTCGCATTCTTGAGGACTTTTACTACTTGCTTCTCGGAACATTTAGCTCTCACCGGTCATTGCCGACGTCATCGCGACGACGAGTTTTTTATTAACCAGAGAGACCTTGAGGAAGATCCGTACGAACGCACACATAAACGCGCGCACGAGTGCCGCTACACACGTGTGCCAAACGTGCGTGGGGGATTAGCACGATTTTCACGAGGTTAGCGTTCGCCGCTATATACGGCGTCTATGGCATCCCAGGCGTTTAAAGGGCTCAAGGGTACGGTACGGGAGCTTGGAGAGCAACCATATGCCCCCCGTAGAAGTAGCCGGGCGCCCGCACGCGTGCCCGCTCTCGAGCATAAAGTCCACGTAGTATCAACAGCGTTCGTATGCTGACGATGGGGCGCCGCCAGCGCGATGACGATGACGATGATTTCCTTTTCTCGCGATGATTTAGGTATGGGAAGGCGGTTCGTAAGATGCTTATGGAAGGTGCAACGCCGTGTGTTACGACAGAGACGTGGCAGGCCGCGCGCGCGCGCTCGTTCGCTTTTACTCACTTTCACAGACCTACTTATGCTGACCCGCCGCCGAAAAATAAAAAAAATATGTGACGCCGTGCCGCTATGACCGCTTTTATGAATATGATATGCGAGGCCCGTGAGCCTCGATTCCTAAGGGTGTGGGCGTCTTTTTTTTTTAATGGTTACTGAGAGTACTTATTTTGATGATGATGAGGGGCTAATCGATTTTTTTAATGTATTTTAGATCATTAGAAATGGAAAGCACGTACTTCCAACTCTGGCCAGACTCTGTCTCATCGCCACATTCTTAGAAGATGGCCTGCGGATGTGGTTCCAATGGAATGAGCAGAGAGAGTACATGGATATGTCATGGGGCTGCGGCAAGTTCCTGGCCACGATCTTTGTCTTGATAAATTTGTTGGGCCAGCTTGGTGGCTGTGTCATGGTTATTGGAAGGATAAGAGTCAGCATAGCTTGTGGAATGCTATTCTTCATTGTGATTCTGCAAACATTTGCCTACAGTATTCTGTGGGACATGCAATTCTTGTTCAGAAATCTGGCTTTGATTGGTGCTCTTTTGCTGGTCTTGGCTGAGTCCAAAGCTGAGGGAAGATCATTGTTTGCCGGTGTACCTTCCTTGGGTGACAATAAGCCGAAGAATCTTTTACAGCTGGCTGGAAGAGTGCTGCTAGCTTTCATGTTTGTAACTTTGATCAGATTTGAATGGTCTTTCATCCAAATAATTCAAGACGTGCTAGGGGGAATCTTGATGGTATTCGTGACGATTGGATATAAGACTAAGCTCAGTTCTTTGCTACTTGTACTCATTTTGACCTGTCTCAACTTTTATCATAATGCTTGGTGGACCATTCCAGACTATAAACCTCTCAGAGACTTCCTTAAATATGATTTCTTCCAAGTGAGTATGAAAAATAAAAAGAGTGTAATAAAACTTTCTATTTGAAATTGATTAGACATTTATGTTTTTAATTCTAAACATTGCAAAATTATTAGAAAACAAAATAGGAAAATAATTATTCTCTAATTTATTGTGCATATGTTAAAAAATGCCATTTTTTTTAAATCCTTTATTCTTTGACATATGGTATTCAGAAAAAAATTAAATTGATAATTTTTGTAATAACTGCTATAATTTTTTTTAAAAGAATTTATTTAATGTAAATAATTTATAAATACTAAAAGATACTTAACACATTTTCAGACCCTTTCTGTGATCGGAGGATTGTTGATGATTGTGTCGCTAGGACCAGGAGGTGTTTCTATGGACGAACATAAAAAGAAGTGGTAAACTAAAGAAGATTATTGGACGTGGCAAAAATCCCATTCCTCCATTTTTCATGAGCTCAACTATCAATCGACTGTCTGGATAAAATAAGATAAAGGGTCAAAAAGAGTGTGCAATGTAAATGATTACTATAAGTCTGCCGCAATGGAGGTCCAGGTTGTCCAAGTAAATTGCTATTCTTAATATGAATTGAGGCACTTTGTAAAGAAAAAAAGTTAGACCACGCAGAAACGACGACGAGATGCCTTAAAACATTGAGAAAACAACAACGGACAAAGACTAATTTATAATAAACTACAAATAATAGCTTGTACATATTGAAGAAGATTTGTCATAAAACAGTGTATTCTTTTGGCGCATTTTTAAATTTTTATTCCTTGTTTTCGGGACGTCAATCTTTTTTTTAGATGGGGCGCCCTTTTTTATGAATATTGTAGGAGATTTTTTATTTCAAATTAAAATCTTCTTTTAAATGATAAATTGTGTATGCTACAGCTATGTATTATTTTTGTTATGTTTGTAAGCTACGTATCCTGTCGACGGGACGTCGATTTTTCGAGTCGTTGTAAATAAATTTTCAATTTCCCTAATCAGGATCTCATTAAAATGTGCAGCTTGGTGAATGGTCCTATACTCCATCTAATAATAACTCTCTAAAATAAACCTGTTGCCTAAAATAGTTCACATGCACAGTTGATTGCCTGCTCCCTAAAGTGACAAAGGTTTTCAAAATTTTAAGATTTGTATTTATTGAGTGTTGAATAGATATTTTGAAAATAATGAGAATTTTAAATGGAAACAAGTCTAATAATTCTGTTATACCAAAAGGAGCAACTCTTTTGATGAAACAACCTTTTGCTTATGTATTAAAGTCATATTACCGTCATACTCACTGCGATTATTGTTTCAAAAATAAGTAAGTAGCGTTTGATTAAAGAACTACTGCCTTTATTGATGAAAGATTGAAAAAGTTTTTATAAACATAAGTATTTGTATTGTTGTCTGAAATACACGTTTTTTAATACAATATTCTTTCGTAATAAAGTTTTATTAAACATTCACAAAAGTTTAAAATCTTCTGTATTTACCATCACGTCCATCAGAATGCATTTCAATCGCACGTATTATATTTTTTTTGGCATGTCAAATTCAACATAAATCTAGATATACACGGATATACATATAGGTATAGGTATACGCACAGATGTCTACTTAGGTTATTTTTATGTCCGTTCGCCGTGCTCATTTTGCGATCGTGCTTGCCCGAGCATTTTCCGCTTGGATGAGGACGGTGAGAGATTTGGATGCCGGTTAAAAATTTAAATAAAAATGATGCGATGCAGATTAAAAAAGGAGATTGTCTCATAAGTTCGAAACCGTTTTCATACGTTCTAAGCTCAAAACATAAAGATAACCATTGTGATTATTGTTTTAAAAGGTAGCGTTACTTTCGTGATAGATCTAAGAAGAAAAATGAATTATAACTGGTTTTTATTTAGTTTTTAATAACTTGCTGTGTTTTTAGTGGAAAACTTCTAAAATGCTCAGGTTGTCAATATGTTTACTACTGTGATCGTGCTTGCCAAAAGGAATCATGGAGTGTACACAAATCAGAATGTTCGAATTTAAGGAGAATATTGCCTCGAACAATACCAGATGCAGCTCGTTTATTAGCTCGAATAGTAGTAAAACTCCAGAAAGGTGGAGGAGAAGAAAAAGATTATTATTCGAAAAATGCTTTTAGAAAATTTAAAGACTTGATGTCTCGTAAGCTAAAATTATTTTGCTAAAATTATAGGCAACAGTATTTTATATATAATGAGCTTTATTTTCAATTTTAGATTATACAGATGTGAAAAATGACCAAAAGCGCGTTGATCATTTTGTCTCTCTATGTCAAGTTTTAGAAGAATTTATGGCAGATACACAATTACCGAACTCAGCAGAAATACTGGGAATATATGGTCGGATTTGTGTCAATTCATATAATATATTAGATTCTGATATGAATAGTATTGGTGTTGGTATTTATTTAGGACCTTCTGTAATAGACCATAGTTGCAAACCAAATGCAGTTGCCATATTTGAGGGCACAACAATTCTAATTAGAGCTCTCGAAGACATTCCGCGTTTAGACTGGTCACAAGTATGAAATATCGACAATAAGCATGTTAAATTTATCATTATGAATATAAATGTATTATTTAATTAATCCTAAACGTTTGCAGATACATATTTCATATATTGATGTTCTAAATAAAACAGAAGTTAGGCGTAGAGAATTACAGAATACATATTATTTTTTGTGTGAATGTGAAAGATGCAAGGAACCTGAAATTTATGCATCTGCAGCTGTTTGTTCATCCTGTGAAAGTCCTTGTGATATTAATGAAGAATCTTGCCCAACTTGTGCTAAACAGATTTCTTCATCCTTTAAAGAAAAGTTTAACGAAGTTAGTGAATTTACTGCACATCATCTTGAAACTATGAAGAATGTAGCCTGTATCCTTTTTACTGAAAAATCATTTAAAATTCTTTACCCTTGCAATAATTCCTTAATAAAAACTTTTAGATCTTGATATTAGTAAGAAATGTCTAAGTAAACAAAAAGGGATCTTGTATGCCCTTAATATACAACATGTTCGAACAATAGAATCAGCATTTGATGCTGCTGTCAATTTAGGACACTGGGAGCATGCTGAAAACTTTGGTGTTAAATTACTGCCAGGCTATTTGTAATATAACAGTTTTTTTTTTTTAATTTTGATACTAATTTGATCATAAATTATTGATTTTATACTATTGAATTGATACTTTTTTATAATACATTTTAGGCACTATTATGGTGAAGTTCATCCATTAACAGGGATATTATACTTAATGTTAGGAAAAATACAATTGCATTTGGAGAAGGCAAAGCCAGCCTTAGAAGCATTAACAAAAGCTGATAAAATATTAAGAATCACACATGGAGAGAAACATTCTTTATTCAAAGAAAATTTGAAACCATTACTTTGTCAAGCTATTGTGGAAAGTCAGCAGTGAGACTTTTATGACTTGTTTAACAGGGTACCAATATGTATAATATTTATAATTGACTGAACCTTCTATTTTTTAATTGTTTTTAATTGTATACAGTATGCTTTTATAAAGCGTTGAATAAAATGTTTAAAATCAATTCGTTTTATCTTATTTAAATTTTTGTATGACAACCACCTATTAAATTAATTTAATGAATTTAATACTCTTCATTCTCAGTCCCAGGTAGAAATAAATCTGCTATTATTTATACGGTTCGTCAAATCCTCAGAGAATTTTGAAGAGAGATTCAGAGAGCAATAAATTTTAAGATAATTTGAAAACGTATGAAATTTTGAAAAGTTAACAAAATTTGTTTAATTTAGAAATGATTTGTATGTTTCGCCTTCGGTACTGTCTGGTGGGCTTGTCAGAAGGACGCAGATAAACCGTTCCTCGACAACATGATAAGTTTGAGAAACGTAAATCGCAACGCAAATCCGTAGTGCGGAGCATATTAAATGTTTGAAATGCTAAATTTTGATAATGTATTGTAAGGTGTTTGCCTTAGTAGCAAATACCCAAGTTTGTTTTACTAAATTAATTAAATTTTAGTAAAAAACGTATGTTTATAATATAATTAGGTACAATAATATTAATCTGTGATTAAATTTACAAAACTTTACATTATATAAAAGTTACAGTTATATTCTGATGATATTTAGATATTGGAAATTTTAATTTGCATATTACATAAATGTTACATAAAATATTCTGAGAATTATATAGCTTAATTTATCACTAAAAGATGAAAAATTTTAAATGAAAAATTGTTTTATTTCAAATATTAATTAAAATTTAGGTTTTATTTTCTTATACTAAGTACCTACACATAAGCAGAGATTACTAATCTCTGACATAAGTATATGTTTAATTTTATTTCATAATTTAATTCACGATTTTTGAATATTTTATCTAAAAGAATTAAGTTTTCTTAACTTTTCTCTATTACCGCATTTAAAATATTTATTAAACTCCGTTTATTTTATTTATAATTGTTTTAATAATTAATTACAAAAAATAAATTATTTTTGTTTAATTTAATTTTTTCAAAATTAAATGCATGTGACCTGTATATGCTGTATATTACTTCGTGTGCACAGTTTTTGACGGGTCACATTACATGTAGAATATGCGAGTAAATTACGTGAACAACTCCGTGCAAATAGATGCATGGAGAATGACGCCAGCTGGTTTACCATCAGCTGTCAGACCTTAAATAGGTCCGATATGGATAGCAGCTGCTTTGTTTTTCTTAAATTGTTGATTATTAATTGTTATTAAGTGTTTATTTAAATACATCATCAATATGTGAATTAATATATTTACGTAAGTATTTGTAATATATTCAAAATCAATGAAACCTGTCAAGTTACTGATGAATGTTATTCACTAGACTCTCATTGGTTATTTTCAGTATATATATTTGTTATCTTCGTAGAAATACTTTAAGAAACTCGTAAATATAATTCTATCACTGGCCAAATAAGAAGATTGTAAAAATGTTTTCGGCATTCAAGAGATTAGCTGGAAAGTCTGAGGGGGTGACTAATTCATCCCCCAGGCCAGCACATCAATCAATGCCAACTAATTTACAAAAAAAGTTTGCAAAAGGTGTCCAATATAATAGTAAGTACATAATTTTATTATCAAGGATCATACAAGGTTGAATTAATTGTGATAACCAATATTGCTTGTTTTTCTTTTCAGTGAAAATTATTATAAAAGGAGACAGAAATGTTGGTAAAACTTGTCTATTTCATAGATTACAAGGTCAAAAATTTGTTGAAGAGTATGTACCTACAGAAGAAATTCAAGTGGCAAGTATTCAGTGGAACTATAAAGCTACAGATGATGTTGTTAAAGTCGAAGTATGGGATGTAGTAGATCGTGGTAGACGTCGAAAAAAGATGGAGGGTTTGAAGATGGATAATATTATACCCGCAGAGAATATTATTGAAGAACCAGCTTTGGATGCTGAATTTTTAGATGTTTATAAAGGTACAAATGGTGTTATTGTGGTGATGGACATAACGAAGCAATGGACATTTGATTATGTTCAGAGAGAACTTCCCAAAATACCAAGTCATATACCAGTCATTGTTTTGGGTAATCATTGTGATATGTCCCACCACAGAAATGTGACGCCGGATCATGTTACTTATTTTATTGATTCACTTGGAGATAGAACAGCACAAGTGAGATATGCTGAAACATCAATGAGAAATGGTTTTGGTTTGAAACTTTTGCACAAGTTTTTCAATCTTCCATTTTTACAACTGCAAAGAGAAACTCTATTGCAGCAATTGGAAACTAATAAAGAAGAAACTATGTTAACTGTCCAGGAATTGGACCTATTCCAAGAAAGTGATGTTGCAGATTATAACAAGTTTTTGGACAACTTGGTTAACAGGAGAAGGGCAGCAGCAGATTCTGTCTCTGCAACTGCTTTAGTTCCAAATGTTACCTCATCTCTGAGTCCTCATGGCCAAGCTATTACTCCAGCTGGGCCAAGAATTATAGGGCCAATTGGAGGTGGCACACCAATACCTGTTAAAAATATGGATTCAAGATTGGTCTCTAGGAAAGAAACACAACTGCAGACTGCAACAAACGATAATAAAATAGAACAAACAGGGATGCACAACAGTACAAGTGTACCAGAATTTTTAAATGCCAAGACAGCTACAAGTATGGTACCAGATAAGAAGGAATTGACCACCAGGTCTCAATCTTTTATTTCAAAACTGACTTCGAGTAAAAAGGAAAGTAGTGTTGAAAAAGAAAAGTCAGAAGACTTCAAAATGTACACCAATACACCAATTACGAGTGTAGAAGACTTTGTACCTGATGATGGTTTTCTTGATAAATCATTTTTGGATGACAACAGTCAATCAAATTCTCAATCAAGCCAAAGGAAGCAAGTTGATTCAGACAGGTTTGTTAATTATTTTACTATGAGATTATAAAGCAACAGTATTAAATTAATTTAAAATTATTCACATTATAGTGACACAGAAACAGCCAATCCCTTGGTAGCTGGAATCGAGGACGACTTGTCATCGGGGGATGAGATGCCAGTATCGGTACAGCCGAAGCTCGCCGAGAATCCTCTGAGCAAGCAGAGGCACAAGCGCGGTGAAATTTCGCTGGGCGCAGAGTCTAGACCGCCAGCTTCTAAGCGTGACTCCGCCTCCTCCATCGAGCAGGAGTTGCAAATCTCGAATAAGCTGCGCATTGACGACCCAAACGACGGCAACTCGGATGACACATTCGACAGCTGGCTGGGCCGTGACTGCAAGTGGAGGCAGAGCCCCGAGGGCGGCGAGGACGTCAGTAGCAGCACCGGTACCAAGAAGGACAGACACGAGCTCAGCGACAAGAGCTTGGACGCCAGTGTTACCAGCTCCAATGTCCATTTGGAGCTGCTGGATAACAGCAGTATACGCCAGCTAAGCTCCAACAGTAGCAGTCCCGTGATGAAGGAGAAGAAAAAGCATAGGGATAAGGTAGCAACTTGGATCTTTTATTCATCTCTTTGTGGAAAGGGCGGGGGGGGATAAGGTTGTTTTATTAAATCGTTTGTTTTGTTGCAGACAGAGGATAAGGAGAAGAAAAAGAAGAAAAAGTCCAAAGATAAAGATAAGGAAAAGGACAAATCGGAAAAATCCGAGAAAAAGAAGAAACGCGCGAAGAAGGAGGAGAACAAGAAACGCGACGAATTGGAGGAGTTCCTCAACGGCACGAGTACGCATGTTGGTGTCGACGCTGCTTACGAAGCTATATAGTCCAATTATTATCGTTTCCCGGGCGGGTGGACTCTTTGATCTTTTTTATAAACGCTGTATTTTTTAATCGAGGGTAATGAGTTTGTGAGTTTTAACACACAATTGCTTCCAATCTGTTCTTTCAGAGTCTAATTCTCATCTATAGCTACTAAAAAGGAGACCGCGACTATATACGAATGACGACGAGTCTCACTGATCTCTTTTTCCTAAAAGACTAAAATTTTTAATTAATGCATTTACAAAAAAATCAAGATAATATCGCAGCCGGAGATGTTTCTGTCACACACCCATGCCGCGACACGCAGTCGAGTGCATTATTATACATTTATATATTATAGTTTTCATTCCATTTTAGATTTTAACATAATATGCGTTGTATTTATAAAAACATTTACATTTTCATAAGTCCAAACTAAACGTCGTTTAAGCGTATACTTTCATTGAGATTAAAAGTATATAAAAAAATATATTATATAAAAAAAGTCCTGCATACAAGAAAAAGAAGAAACAATCTATTAAACCCCAGATATGTTTGTATGCTTCGTGGAAAAACAAGTCTAAAGAGAAAAATGAAAACAAGAAATTCTATGTCTATAAAAAAAAAAGTAAAGAAACTATACGTGTACTAAAAAAGCAAAAAAGCTACATTGTTACATATATCCCAAAAATAATTATTGTTTATAAATGTACATATAACAAACTACCTGTATTCTATATTTCATTGCCCGCATCCCCGAAAAAAGCCTCTCATGTCTCATCAAAGAATGAAAAGGAAAAAGAGAAGCCACTCTAAAATCACAAACGTATGTCTGCCTTCTCTCAAAACCTCGTGTTTATTATCGATTAAAAAAGAAAAAACAAAAGCATCTAAATTTTTTATTTATTTTCTCTTGGTGGATAAAATTATTTTATACAATGAAATTCTCCATTTTTGACTGCAAGAAATAATTTTTTTTCCAATAGCGAACATTCCATAGTTATTTATGCAATTGTACATACAAGCATCCAAAAACAGTAGCCCTACTAAATATAATTTAGAAAATTATCTAACATGTCACAATATCCATACTTTGTAAAATAAACCAAATTAATTTGTATAGATTACATTTATTCATATTTTTCAATAAGTATTTACACTTTTACTCTAATTGATTACTTTAGAGTTTCTAAAATCTTAATAATAAGTTTTTACACTTTTGAATTTCTGGCGTTAGCGGCCCCACTTCGCCATTCCGAAAAACACATTCCGTTTTGATCAATCCGGTTTTGTGCACCCCGTATAGAAATGAAAAACATTCCTTGATTCGAACTGTTTTCCTTGTTAAGTAGTTTTTTTGTGATTGTCCTCACCATACTGATTTCGGAGCTGGCAAAGATATTTTGGATGATGAAGCAGATAGTCGTAGCCTCTAGCAATGGTGAGTTATTTACTTAAGTTTTGGGTGTAAACTATTTCACTTTATATATAAAAGTAATTTTTAGCTTATAATGTAATAGGATGGTTGCACCTATAACCGGCCACTCCCCAGCCATTTTTGTTTAAATTTACTTAAAAATAAAATTTTCTAAATTAATAAATATGGTATCCTACATTACGAGTTATTTATTTGATTCAAAATTATCCATTTTATCGTAGAAGAAAAAGTGGCCGGTAATTAGTCTTAGATGGACGGACACTGGTACACCCGCACCCTATAACCTTTCACGCGTATATGACTATGACAAAAGAAGAAAAAGAAAAGTCCGGGAAAAGGAAGAATTTAGTAATTGAACTAATTATATTGCTAGAACTAATTATATTGCTAGTAGGCCATTATATGGCTGACAAACAATCACCATCAGACTGAAGCGAGATGGCAAGCTGTAGAAAGAATAGCAAGGAAAAAATTCATCTAAATAATTGACGCCCTTTGTCAACAAACAAACAGTTAGTCTATATGCTTATAACAAATGTACATATACATATAACAGACCACTTGAGTTCTATATTTCATTGCCCGCATCCCCTTTACAAAGCCTCTCATAAAAGAATGAAAGGAAAAAAAGGGAAGCCACTCTAAAATGACAAACACATCTCTGCCTTCTCTCAAAATCTCGCGCGCCCAGCAATATATCTGACCCACA